>CABFVX010001519.1:0-160370 GCA_902151425.1 Timema shepardi | reverse complement strand
GAAAGATAGTATCTAACAACGAGAATCCTATTTTGCTTGCGAATTTTAAGCTTCTCTACGCTGTGGGCAGTCATACCAAAGTACAATCATTTTATGTTTATAACACTATTGAACCACTGAATTGTGTATGGTTATATATAGGTAGATAGAATGTCACTTTGATTAAAGATAAAAAAAAGTTTATTTGTTATTAAAGTTTTATGGTGTTGGGGAAAAGGGACATTTTAATAAATATGATCTTTATGAGAAGGTTATAAATGTAATTTTTTCTTGAAATTAGAAACCGCAAGCTCAAAATATTTGGACAAGGTGACCTTTAACTAAAAGGTAGATTAACTCAATATTCCATAGAACTCTTACAAATAAAAATGTTTATAATAGATTTTAGCGTAATATTATGCAGCCTTCGCTACATTAATTATCCATTAGTTTTAATAGTAGGTTAATTTGACTTAAAATTAAAGGACTTTATTTATTCTAGGTATACTGTCTACGACGGGTGCATTAATCTTCTAACTGACCTTAGACCGTCATTGCACTATGCTCTATACCTTCTCCTTGAGATCCAAGAATTTTCTTCTTTTCTTAAAGTCATCCAATAATTTAATCCTCTTTCATCTTAAGCTCTTATTTCGCTCTACCTGGTATTTCGTGCAGAAGACAGTTCTTCCTAAATATATGTTGGATCCAGTTTACTCTGCATCAAAAATCACATCCAAAATTAATCTCTTCTCGCCCACTCTTCTTTAGACTTCTACATTTATAAACTTGTTTGTCCACGTGATCTTCTCAATTCTTCTCCAGCATCACATTTAAATGCGCTCCAACAAATTATTTTCACTCTTCTAAGAGTTTGTGTTTATGCTCCATACAACTTGATGCTCCAAATATAGCATTACATTAGATTAATATAATTTCCAAACTGAGCTTGATGGTCAGCAGTAAACTATCCTTGTTGAAAACTTCCTCGGACATAGTGATCTATGACTCAATTTCCTTGATGTATTCTTTATCATAAGGCTTCCCTTTCTAATTGAACTTTCTTCGTTTTCCGGTTCCTTGCTTCAAATTTTTGTTTACATTGGCTCTTCAATTTTTGAAATCACCATCACTTTTGACTTCTCAATGTTGATTTCCATTATATATTATCTTCTCTCTGTCTCCATCCACCAGACCATAATTTCCCGCAACCCTATTTTTATTTTTAGCCGGAATCTTGCATATATTATCTTATAATTACAGCTAGTCCAAACTAATTTAGACAGCAGATTATTTGGATTAGCAAGAGTTCAGATTAAACTAAAACACATGTATTAATCTCCTGGGTGAGAATGCCTGCTGGTTCCCATGCACCCTTTCACCAGATCTAGCTGCTCTATTTTAATAGTTTTCAAGGTAAGTTTCTCACTCTGATTTACAGTATATATTTTTACAGTATTTTGATTGTTTTTATTTAACGCATGTTTTTGACATAACTTTACTTTTTATTTTAAGATGACTGAGGTTTGTAATTTAATACTCCTACTCTTGTAAAGAGGGATATTAAAAATACACCGAATTGAAATGAGAGTATAATACATATGTTATAATAATGGAGATTAATAAATGTTAATTGTATATTATAAGGCTTTGATAAAATACCAATAATTAGGATACAACCTCCAAGGTACGACCAGGTGACCCCAAATATTGAAATACACTACCTAGGGCAGGACCTTATCCCCGAGTCTTAAGGGTCAGTCTTATAGTCAGACAATATAGCCCTGAAAATTTAAAAATGACACCTGGACACGGGAATCTAACCCGGGACCTTTAACTTACTACGCCAATGCTCTTACCACTGAGCTATTCAGGATTTGTCCCGTGTCTAGGGTTATTTTTCACTCATACCAAGTCGAAGGTGTCTACGTTATCTGATAGCTCATGATCTTAATAAAATCACACATTTGTAGCCGACGATTTTCGCACGTCCATAATAGACTTTGCCTTAAAATATGAGTGAATGACCCTGGGCACGGGACAATTTCTGGATAACTCAGTGGTTAGATCATTGGCATACCAAGTCAAAGATCTCGGGTTTGTATCCCATGTCCAGGTGTAATTTTTCAATTTTCAGAATATTATATCTAGATGGAGCAATCTTCACTAAAAAACATAAATAATATCTTTGGCGATTTGATTCATTAATAAAATACTCTTCAAGTGAAGAACGATACTAAATACAAGATACACACTTCAGTGGCCACATGGTATAAGACGTTACTCTCTCAGTAAACTAGACGTCCAATGATGGGGAGATCAAAGTCGGAATCTCGATCGGGTGTATTAAGGGTATTAATTCCAAAATCGTTCTCCGCACTTCTTTCAAGCAATTGAGGGTACACTTACTCTAAGTATAGCCTTACTCATCCCTAAAACCACTAGCGTAGTTAGAACATAAGCATATAACCTAAACGATTAGAAAGACGCAGTACATAAAACCCAAGACGACACCTACCGTAGTTCGAATGAAACGGCCCAGTTGCGCATACGAAACTTTTCCATTCCATTGTGGTCTGGGTAGGTGTCGTCTTGTATGGTAAAGTGCCGTACTGGAGGCACGCCCCTAAGTCTGACAATAAAACTGGTCTGTAGTGAATATACACGACATATTTAATGCACCGTCGTATGATAGCCTTTTACACCTTCCCCCCCTTCAAAACAGTACTATTACACATCCGCCTCGGTGGGGTAGTGGGCTAACGCTCAAGTTGTGTTGAGCTCGACTGCTGAGGATTGGGAGATCGAGGTTCGAATCTTGGTCGGGTGAACTGGGGGTGATATTTCCTAAATGGTTTTCCACTCTCCCTCCACGCAAATTTGGGTTCACTTCCTCTTATTCAACCTCCCCAATTCCTAATCCATTAGCGTAATTAGTACTAAAAGCGTATAACCCGAAGGGTTAGTAAGACGTTGTGCTAAGTAATAAATAAATAGTACTATTACAAAATCTTGTTCAGATAAAATCCATAATCTGTTTTTATTATACTTTATAATTTTCTATTTGTATAGTTTCCTGAATAGTATTCAAAGTATATTTCAAAATGTTCAGCTACCTAACTAATATTTTTTATGTATTATTGATTCTAGTATAAAATTTATACTTCTTATTAGTCTTAATAAATTCACCATACGCGTAAACGTAACGTCTTTCTGTGTAATTCCACAACAACCAAAAAACAAAGCATGTAGAGCTACTATAAATAAACTTCCTATAAACACTGATGGGATGTACATGTTTTCTTTGTTATTCTCACTGAAAAATAAAAGTATATTTTTTAAAGACTGCCCATAAAATCTCTATAAACATTACGACTCAACAAACTTTATTTACAAAGCAAACACTGTAGTGTGTCTGGGTAATTTTTTTTTCTACCTACGATATTCAACAAAATAATGTTTCGACGAACCATATAACATTTTCTTCCGTAAAATTCCAGGAAAATGCCTTAAAGCGAATAGTAACATCCAATAGAGGTGTACATTTACGGGAATTGTTTGTTTTAGGCGAATACCTTTGATAGACAACTCTTTTTCCCGGTATTTTATTAAAGTCCTGGATACCAGTATCGTTGACAAAGATATTTAACCCGGCCATCATAAATCTCTTCTTTACCGGTGACAAATTCCGGTCAGATGTAATAAGAGGTTCCATTTTATTAAATGGTTTCTCACTCTCATTTTGCCTACAGTGCGTGAACATTCCCTCTAAGCTTTATATTTATCTTACCTACTAAATTACTGTAAAAAAATGCTTCTAGTTGAATTGTGTAATAAGACGTAGTGTATGATATATGTTATATAATATGATATTTATATTATCCCTCTGCCTCCAAGATTAAAGATTATTAGCTAAAAACCTAGAAGTACTGTTTTGAGTAATTAATTTCAGATTGTCCAAGGCGTTAAGATAACAACATTGATTTGCATTTATACCATAAAAATAAGTATTTAAAATGTGATTAGATTAGAATAAAACAATTAATGTTGGAACGAGGTCGATTATAATAAAAATATATATTTCAAATTGATCTCTAACAATATGTATATTCATATCTAAAAAATGTACAAATCTAACAATTAATTGATAGATATTGTCTAAATTTATCAATTAATAAATTTAATTATATAATTTTAATTAGATATGCGAAGATATAATCCTCAAATTCCCTCAAAGCCTATGGTATTCGAGAGATGAGGGATTCGCACAAAATCTCAGAAAAGTATCTCGAATACAATTATTACTATAATTAATACGTGATATAGCAATTTTAACCAATCATTGGTAATTAAAATCACGTATACTTGTGTGGTTGAGAGAATACTACAGGTGAGGTTTAACATGGAAATTTACCAAGCAGGTAGTGGTGAAAGAGACATGAGAAAGGGATATGGTGGGAGTAGATAAGAATATTTCTTTCTCTCCCTTAGGTATGAGACATTATCCGCTACTACCACAAACACAACACTTATCCGAGATATTTTCAAAAAATTCCATGCCACTCTTATTATCGCCAACATCACCCAAGTGTCTTCTTTGGAGCTGTCTTCTGATGAATCGTCTTCAACGCCAATGAAAATAATATCGGATACTTCGATAACTCTTTGCTCTGATTTCAATTATTATTTGTGCGTGGGCATCGCACGCTTTTTATTCCCTTTTCGTTATAGAGTTAAAGTTTATATCCGCTAGGCTCTTAACGATGTTAGGTTTAACTTAAAACATGAACTCTTCCAACGGAGTATAAAATTAATATTTTCTTTGCAAAACTTTGAAAAACTAATAAAAAGGGTTTCCATCACTGCTATTTATGATTAAACAAAACAATATTACATATAAGAGCTTATTATTCACAACATTGTAACAATCATTAACCATCACTGTTACTTGATTTATAGTATACTGTTGAATATTGAGAGATTCATATTATTACTAAAAAACACTAAATAATGACATTTGTTCTGCAATCAATTGTAATAATATAAAAAATATTGCAACAATAAGAATAAAGCCTTTTCTTAACTTCCATCTGAAATGGCAGTGCCAATATTCTCGTATGAATAGTTGGAATGAATCCCTTTCTATAAAGAAACGTGCGCCTATGTTATATTAACCCAGGTATGGCAATATCTTAATTTTTTGGATTATTTTTGGATGAAGCCCTTTTTAAAAGAACGATTCAATTATAGTTGTTTCGTTGAACCGTAGTTTCTCTTATTTAATAGAAGCAGACGAATTCATTTATAAAATATATTTAAAGAAGGAAGGGAAGGTGCAAGCATAAGATAAATATACAAGTTTAACAAATCGGTTTATTTGAGTTTAAGCATTTTAATAGAATTATATAAGGTATAAATAAGTCTTAGATTAAACAGTCCTTTGATTAATAAGTTAAATGATATAAGTTACCATAGATGTATACATCCCAACAGGGAAGAATTGAAATAAACACTTAGGTAAATAGGAATCAACACAAGTAAGGTTGAGTCTAGTAACTTCATATTAGAACTAAATCACATTTTGCTACAATGGTGGGTCTGCCATAACATGGTGGCAAAATAAATAGAAAGCAAATATTGATTTAAGGTTAAGATCCAATACTTACTATCCAGCCTAGTAATTACTAGACTTAGACCTGAAAAGTATATACGGTACATGAATTATAGTTAAATAATGATTAATTATATCAAATTCTATTAAGTCCTAATTTAAAAGAATTACTACGATGGTAGTTAAATGAGCTAACTAGCAGGAGTTAACTCCCTAGAGAGTTGTGAAATACAAAGATTAATCTCCTTAAAGAGGAACTATCACTTAATGAATTGCAAATGATGGGCTACCAGGAATCTAGGCTGTTAAGATACTAAGGCTGGTATATTCCTAATTAGTGTTGTCTGGACATTTAATAGTATATTTATACTTCCGTCCTATCTAAGGCATACTATAATTATTTCAAACAATAAATGTATTAACTATTGCAAATGGCGGCTGAAGGGGGCCGGAGACTATGAACTATCCCCGCGGGCCACTACTATGAACTAATAATGCTCCCAAAGGCTGCGCACCATAAATAGGTAGATTAAGAGAAATGTAATTAATGATATCAGTCACAGACCTAATTAATTCACTGAATAAGGCGTTAGATAACTTGATTTACACCATTAGAATAACCTATGCATGGCCATACAGTTTAGGGAGTCAAGACATTTTATGGGCATAGAAAAATAAGTCAGAAACAGTGCATACTAAATCATGTCCTATAGACCTAGATAATTTGAGCATTTAACTCATAACTAAAAACTATGCCTTATGGGGATAGAAAAACAAGTCATAAACACTGACAAACAATATTATTTCATATGGACATAAACAAGTGCACTAAGACAAACATTGAATACTATAACTTATGTGCATAGAAAAAAGAAGTCAGATTTTCTGACAAATAACACTATTTCATATGGATATAGAAAAAGAGCTTTAAGATTAACATTGAAAACTATGTATTATTGGCATAAAAAATAAGTGAAAAACTCTGACAAACAATAATATGTCATATGAAGATTAAAAATAATAAGAATGCTAATCATCAAAACTATGCCTTATGTGCATAGAAAAACAAGCCAGAAACTCTGACACACAAAACTATGTCTTATGTATATAATAAAAGAGTACTTACTAAGACTCAAACGTTCTTTACTAATACAAATAATCTAAATTACTGCCATTGCTAGTTCTGCAACGTGGAGGGGAGACTGACGCCTCACGCATTGTGATCACCAGTTGCTTTGTCCGCTGATGTAGGACTACGTCCAATAAGTTTCTCCGTCGAAATGATAAAAGTTACAATAGAATACAAAATGTGAAGCGAGGAATGACGGTTATATACAAACAGAGCTAACGTCTTCAAGGAGGGCCTTCCCTCGAACAAAAAATTGGGGAACAACCACTAGCGCCAGAAGACTGTAAGGAGAACACACAGAAGCAGCTCTTCCGTTTCATTGAAGTGGGGCCTGCGAGTTAGATGTTGTTCTGTTGATCCTCCAGCAACAGTCATGTGGGGAGTTTTCCTGAAATTTGGGCGTTTCCCGGCAACATGAATTTACCGTGTGTTGTTAATATCTGCCACACATTATTATAATATATTAGTTCTTGTATTCATCGTGTTAATTATGTGTATGGTATTTTAAGTATACATGTTAGATAGGATGCTTAACATGCTACATCCTAATGTTTATATGATATACCACAGTAATTCCCAGAAAAATTATGTATACTTGGAACCATTTCTACAATAAAAATCTTGCCAAAAGATATTGATAATGTTGGTCTTATTTTGATGGTCCTTTTGTGATAAAAATTAGTAGTCCTATATATTTGCATAATTTTGTAAACCATAAAAATAAAATAAAAGCCTTTTTTAAATTTGTAAATGTATGTTTGGTAACTGTTATTTATATCTCGATTTAAGTTATTTTTAAATCATATTGAGAAGCGTATTTAATTTCGTTTCCAATTCAGTTCTACTAATTCAGTAATACTAATTAGTTAGAAAAGAAGTGATGTTTTTAAAGGTTTATTGTGCATTGTCACTAGTCATATTTAACCAAATTTAACATACAAAACAAAACAAAATATTTTATTCACGTGTAATTAATCATTGTTGAAAACGTCTTAGCATGATTAGACATTTTTTAATTTAAAAAGTAGAATAAAAGTCCAATATAAAAATATTTTATTTTTACTATATAATACAAGAAGAGAACATATATTAAGGACATTTTTCTTTACTAAAGAAAGGAGTAGAAGTGTAATCACACGAGTGACATAGGACAAATGACGTAATTAAAGGCACTGTTCTCGTATTTAAGGAAATGAGTTTCCCGCAGTGAGTATTATTAAGAAAGTTAATGAAGATTGGTCATCTAAGAAGAGAAATAATATTTCATTTTTGTTTAAAAAGTTGTAAACAGACCCGATATAAACTTGTATTATAAGAAAAAGGAGCTATGCTTGTTTGATGTATTAATATATGTATTATATGATTATTTGCCAGTATTTTTTAGCTCAACAACCAAGTATTAGGTAAACCGTTATTTTAAATGAAAATTTATATATTTTATGTTTATAGGTTTATTTAAACATTAGTGTTTTTGTTTATTTTAATTAATACATTTTAATAAAAATGCTATTGGCCTATAAATTAAATATGGAAAAAGTAATCTATAAGAGGTAGATATGCATGAACCAAATAAATAATAAAAAAGCTCATCTTATTGATTTTAAATTATTTTACCATTTCTAAATTACATAATGAATCTTTATATAGCTTTACTCAATATTAATGTGACCGAATACGTAATTAGTTTCTGACAAATAATTATCAATTTTTTAAAAGTTTAACTAAATTGTATTAGAACAAACTTTACAAATTTTAGTTAAACTTAGGTAAATGAACAAAAAGTATTTTTACATGAATTAAAAAAGACAAACCTAAAGTTGAATGGTCAACAGAATATAATATAATATAAGATACAACCTGGTGAGATTAACAAAATGAAAGCAATTTAAAAACTAAACCTTTTTTTTTCTTATGTGATTTAATTATTTTTAAGAGACCCATTTCCTGGCTAAAGGTGCCAAAGCTATTCCCAGAAACCTGTTAGGACAAATGGGTAGTTCACTTAATTAAAAAAAAGATTACTCACATTTTTGTTCTGGTCAAATAAAAAGTTAACTCTTCAGGAGTATCTTGTGGGCAACCTGAAAATCCTCGCTGGTCTGAAATAAATCTTTCTGCGTCTGGTTGTCTTTATAATAACATTCATTATTTTATGTTTATTGAATTAAAAAAGACTATTACTTTTTAGTGGATGACCAAAGTATTTTACTTGTAAGAAATAGCCATTATATAAATTAAGTCAATTTAAAATAGTTAAAAATAAAGTTTTAATACTTAAATAAATTTGTATTTATATATATGAAAATATAAAACATAAATGGGTTTTTTAACATAAAATATATGGCGTTTATTGACTAATATGCTACTAACTACCCAATTATTATACAAACACTTTATATTTAACTAATAAGCTTACAAAATATTATATTGTACATTATTATATTCCTTCTACATAAATAAGAGATTATTAATAAATATTAATTATCACCTAGGTTTCTAAAAAAGTTATCGCTTGAACCCAGAATAAAAAATGGTCTAGTTTCATATTAAAATACATATTTAGCTTCTATATAATCGTTCTTTTTACACCCCAAGATTTTATTTCATCTTATTTTATATTACACAAGATCGTTTTTTAGAATAAATATAGTTTTTAATATTCAATCTACTCTTTAATTTTATTAATGTATCTGATTTTATAATAGAAAATATTATTGGAAATTATAATTTCTTGAAATTTCTTGTTTTTACTGTATCGATTTTAGAGACAAAACCAGTTAACAGAACATAATATGCCAAGCTGAGACCAAGGGTCAGATATTCTTAACTGATGACACACTTAACTAAAATGGACACTTGCTTCCTTACCTGTTCAGGGTCGCTGGAATAGACTCTACCAATGCCACTTATTACCTTTTCCAAGATTAAGACCAAACCCCCAGATATGTTAAATTTTCTGCTAAAGCGGTAAATACTCATAAAATCTTAATTATTCTCATAGTCAATTAACCTTGAGGTTTGTATTACCGTTTCATAATTTGTATTTTAGGATTGATATAACACATGCCTGTAGGCACCTTGGTTGGATAACAAGGTAGTCTAGTCTAGCTGCTGATTACGAGGAGGTTGGGGTTCAAATCCTGGGTGAGTGTTCTCAGACTGTATTTTCACAAATGGTTTCAGACTCGAGATGTTACGTTTATTTCTTACGCAAATGCGCGTAAATTTCCCTAAATCAATATTCCTTGTCCCTACCCTACTAGCTACCGTAGGTAATTAATATATATATATATATATATATATATATATATGTATATATATATATATATCTATAGATGTATATATATATATATCTATAGATGTATATATATATATAATATCTATATCTATATATATATATAGATTTATATCTATCTATAGATATAAATCTATATATCTATAGATAGATATAAATAGGTATAAATCTATAGATAGATATAAATAGGTATAAATCTATAGATAGATATAAATAGGTATAAATCTATAGATAGATATAAATAGGTATAAATCTATATATATATAGATATAAATCAGTGGTGGCTCGTGTATAAGCACTGCAGAACTGCAGCACACCCTATTTCCACTTGATATTATCGATAACATTTAATATAATGATTTCTTTTTTATTTAATTCTTTATTTATCTTTGTAGTAAAATATATAATCCTTAAGCTTAATGTCTTTAATTTAGTAGCCATCCCCCAGTTTATGAAAAAGATAGAAAAAACTTTGAATGGATCTCTGCGATTTACAGTGCCAGCGACGTGGTGTTTGACTGTTGTGCCCATGCGCACAAAGGAGGGGGTGGGGATGAGAGCAGGACTGCCAGGTAAAGAGAGCACTGTTGCTCTCGCAATGCCGGATCTGGCGTGATAGTGGAAGGAATTTTTTTTTACTCAGTGTGTGTTGTGATTAAATACGGCGTGCCATATTCTTGAATGTGATAAAGTGCAGAAGAGTGTAGAGATAGATTATTAATCTGCTTCCAGCTATTTTATTTGATTCATTTTTTTCGGTTATTTTATTTAACAAAAAGACTAAATGCGCTTGCAATACTTTCAATTGAGAAAATTTTTCTCAATTGTTATCCAGAGATCAAGGAAAATATTATTGACCTTTCACAAATTAAAACAAGAAGAATGGATTTCATTTTTAAATGAATAGATAACGCTTCAACTGTAACAATTTAAGTTAAAGGAAGTCAAAAATGTTGTTTTTTGTTAAGATTTTATAAGTTCATGAATACACTTTATTTTTATGCATTTTTTTTCCTTTTACACAATTTTAAAACAAAGGTTAAACATTTTCTGGAGCAGCACCTCCACTAATTCTTGCTACGAGCCACCACTGATATATATATATATATATATAAAGAGTACAAATTATACAAAGGTAAAAAGGGGAAAGTTTCTTTACACATATTTTATAGAACAACTTTTATATTATCTTTTATAGTAAATACATTTTTAAATTAATTTAAATATGAGAGATTCCTCATTTAACCATAAGCTAAAGTGGATTATAAAGTTATCATGACTATCTAATAGATGGCAGCACTAACTCTATATAAGCTGAAATTGGAATTTACCCCATTTCCTTGTACCCTTCATTTGTATTAATTAATCAAATAATTTCTTCATTTTACAAATAGAATTGGTTGTAGTATATCTCAGTGATATTTCAGACATTTAATGATACTTGGTAGTACATACCACTCAAAAACTTATTTAAGTGACCTGTGACATTTTATGAACATAAAAAGCCCTGTCTTGGGTGGGATTCCCACAAGGACGATACTATACATATCGTAAAATCGTAAACTATAGGCAATAATTTTCTTATAAGTTAAGAATCACTTCTACGCGTTCAAACTGTATAGAAGTGACAAAACCGGTACGCACTAGTACGATGGTGACATCTATCTTAATATAATATATTATGTGTATTAAAGCGACACGCTCTGCTGGTATTTTCGCTCAGTACCGTACGATATTTCAAGGTGTAGTCCTGTCTAGGTCAAGCCAAGTTAAAGTAATACTATTCCTAATTTCTTTAATTAATTTGTTGGAAAAAGTCCGCTGTTTATGGAACAATACACATAAATAATACAATAAAACTGACGTGGCAGGTTTGGTCTGGAAGATTCATTCTATAAAATTATTTAAATTTTCGTTTGTTGAGATAGTTCTTTTGAAACTACTGTACTTCGGAACTTTGCATGAAAGCAACGAATGCATCTAACACTCCCTTCGCTCCCTTTTTCTATTTTTAAAATACAATGGTTACAACGGATAGGCTGACTCTAAAATATGTCTCCTGCCTAAAGATCGCCCCACTTTAGTGTGCATCAAATTTATCTTAAGATAAAAGTCGCGCCTCGCAATGATTTAATGATATAAATCTTTTCATCCTAGTGTGCATCCAGCCTTAATATTATGATCTTTACATTCATCAAATAACGTTAGCTATATCTGGATTTAAATTTTTTAAACAAAAATTGATAATCCTATTAATAAATACATGTATTAAGAAAATAAGAAAGATAAAATGTGTATGATAGAACTTGAGAAATAATGTATTTAGAAAAATGTTGCCGTTTAATAAATTAAGGAATTATCATTTGAATAATTTAGAAATATTTTAAAACAAATTAAGTGTATAAGCTTTAATTTAAATGATGAAAATTGGTTTGATGAAATCCCGGACCCTTAAGAAAAACCTCACTTCACGTTAAAAAAAATGTAAAATTAAAGGATACTGAAATGCAGTGACAATAAATACTAAAAAATAATGACTATCTTACTAACTTAATTTAGAGCAGAGCTAATCTTAATTTGACATGGCTGTCTTCTATAAATCAAATGTTTTCTTTCAGCTCCAATATTTGTGCCTTCTAGGCAACAATAACGTAACGACACAAAACGGACGTGTCAACTTATCGTGACGAGCATCCCCTCGGTATTCGTGACATAGAAGTCTGGCTCTGATCAAACTGAATGGGTGCGAATTAGCGTCACTCCCTTTATTCCCTTCTCTCTCTAGATATCTCTCCCTATTCCTTACACGTCATATTCTGTATCGCTCCCTTGCCATGCTCACAATCTTTGATTCGATGTAGCGTAGGAGAGCGTTGGACATCGAAAATCAACGATATATACTTGTGTGTGTGTGTGTGTGTGTGTGTGTCCGTGTATGCTTGCATGATGATCCCTTATTGAAAGGGTTAAATGGTAACTTTTCTGAAAGATTAAACTTAATCATTTTACAAGTTATATTGTGAGGAATCTAACACCCGCTTTAGTGACTGCGTGGTCTAAAGCGCTACTTTCACAGTAGACAAGACTGCCAATGACTGGGAGATTGAGGTCGAATTTTAGTTGGGGGTATTGAAGTTTTTTTTTCAAATTTGGTTTTCACTCTCACTACACTCAAATGCATGTATATTTCATCTAAATATAACCTTTATCATTTATAAATTCATTAGAGTAATTAGTACATATGTGTATAAACCGAAGATGCAATGCGAAAAAATAATTCAATCACACAAACATGTGTGTATGAATTATGTTAAAAAACATAATGTAGGCCTACCGTACATATTTTCTGATCTATACACCGATTTTGGATAGCAAGTCCGTTCTGAAGGATTGTTTATCCCTATTATAATCCTAATTAGTAGAAGAAACTTTTATAATAAACCTTCTATAAAAATCAACTAATAGTACACATCAGTTTGGATCACATGAAGTAAGGTATTTATATATATATAAAAAATGGTGTTTATTAATTTAAACCCTTCCAAGATATCTTAATTTATTATTATGACAATTGACATGGCACCATAGGATTTACTTCCTCTCTAAAGGAATATTTATGTTGGGAAAAGCAGATACAAATAGGCAACATTTTAACTCAAAATGGTTAAAAGTGGAGATAAGCAGCAAACCAATCTGAAAATTACAGACCTAAGGATATTGAGAATTAAAAGATCAATCATCAGTAAGCTAGGTATACTCAATTTTATAACGAGATTTGAAGTAACAATTTTGCCTAAACCTATGAAAATATAATATTATTATTAATATTATTATTATTATTATTATTATTAGCACCGCGTCTTACTACCCGTTCGGGTTATACGCACTTACGCTAATTTGTAATGGTAGGGTGATTGTGAGATGAAATGGAGGACCAACAGTTTAACGTGGAATCCGAACCACGGTGGAGGCCTGGCATTCCCCACATTCACAAGAACTCTTGTCAGAGGTGAAAGAAGGGTTTGGTAATCAGATAAATCTCTGTTGGGACCGAGGATTGAACCCCGGCCACCAGCACAGAAGTCTGACACCTTACCTCTAGACCGCCAGGTTACCTTTAAGATATAATAACATAACATCAATTTTAGACTAGATTTTTAGAACCCTTTCGGTGCTTGTCCCTAGTAGATGGACAGACAAATTTGTATTTTGTTTTCATCCGGGAAGACTAAAGCGTTAAGCTCTATCATGACAACCATATATTAATTTTAAATACTACCAGAACTCCTGTATATAATAAAGTAATAAACCCCACACCGAATGGCCTTTAATGTGATTTTATTCAGAGGAATCTGACTCACTTTTGTGACAAAGATTGTCACTAGGCATTAGGATTGGACAATATTTCAAAGTTGTACATACTTATATCAACCAAACTCATCCCTTCAAATTCAAAATTGATTGGTGGAGATCCTAAATAGGCATTTCAATATTGAATTCACTTTTAAAATCAAATAAAAAATATATTTATTACTTAGAGGTCTTCACAAAAAAATTGTAATTAGTGAGCGGAACCACATTTTACTATATTTCATTGATATACTTACCTATTCTCTGGCATTAGGAATTTGACGTTCATTGCCTCACAAAAATATTTTTTCTATTCCTAACTTGAGTTAGTTCTATTTAGTCCAACTCATTATACCCTATCCTTATCTTGAGTTAGTTCTATACTGTCCATCTCATTACACTCTCACCCTATCAAGAGCTAGTTCTATCCAGTCTACCTCATTACATCCTATCCCTATTTGTAATTAGTTCTATATTATTCATATAATTAAACCCCATCTCTTTAAGGTATTTTACCCGCCCCGGTGGCGTAGTTGTCTAACGCGCTTGTCGTGTTGAGCTCGACCACTGAGGACGGGGAGATCGAGGTTCGAGTCTCGGTTGCGTGAACTGGGGGTGGTTTTTCCTAAATGGTTTTCCACTCTCCCTCCACGAAAATGCGGGTTCACTTCCTCAAATTCAACCTTCCCAATTCCTAATCCATTAGCGTAATTAGTACTTACAGCGTATAACCCGAACGGGAAGTAAGACGCGGTGCTAAATATTATTATTATTATTATTATTTAAGGTATTTTCTAATGTTATCCTCCTATATACGTTTAGGACTTCCCAATGGTCCCTTTCCATTGGGTTTGCCAGTCTACACCCTGAAAATGGTTCTAGATTCTCTTATTCATGCTGCATTCCCTGCCCACCTTAATCTATGAGACTTGATTATCTTAACTTCTTGTTATGAGAAGAGGGTATGTAGTTCATCATAATGTAACCAACCCCCTATTCTCCCCAGATAACATTACATTTTGAGATCATAAAATCTTACCAAGAATTTAGTACAAGGTTTTGAGCCCAGGAATGAGTGAAACAAAATCTCACTTTTACGATAGTATTAAATTGTGAGCCCGCTGGCAAATCAGACAATATACCTTATAGAAATATATATTATACAACTATCATAACTACGTCCAACGAATTTTAAATTAACGAACGACAATCTCTAAAGGATGATTTTTTTTAGTATCACTTTTATTTTATTTAAGAAATTTTAGGTTTTAGTTAGGATAGCTCTTTTTATGAGTATTCAAATATCTATAAATAGTATTTTATTAGAGTGATCTAGCTTTATAATTATAACACCCAAATCGGACATACCCTACCTATATCTTAGTTTTATCCTATAGTAACTGAGGAAACATAACACATCTTACGTTGTTTAATTTGTTACTGGGAAAAGAATTTTGAGATCATTAGATGTTTAGTAATATTATGTCATACTTAAGTAGATAGTGTGTTGCAACGGATTTGTAACATTTGTTTATTTTTTAATGATTTTATAGTACAAAAAATTATAATGAGGAGATATTCTAAGAAGATAAGAAGCTATAGGACTAGTTTATCTTCTAACCACTAAATAGCAATAGTATGACTATGAGGCTATTCTTTGATAAAATGGGTTTTTCTCCTTCCAAATATATCAATTTTGAAAACTTTTTGGAGAAGGGATTTACACGAAATAGGTGTCAAAAATACAAGAACTATTCCCATTTACAAACAAACTTAAGATAATATTAAATGCCCATATAAATGAATTAATGCTTATTTGGCATACCTAAATTATTTAATTTTTTGTCAAAACTATATATAGCAAAATGAACATTCAATTATAATTAATTAAGACATACTTTCTCAGTTGTTACCTTATGTAAGAATATAAATGTCCAAATGACCAAGTTTACTAAAATATATCTAGACTTCCTTCTTAATATGTTACTAAGGATATCAATATAAAATTAATTTTAAAATTAGAAACAGCTTATTCAGCTTTGATCTTGATGAATGTAGGAGACCCTTTATTATAAGCAATCCCTTGACATTTTAATTTAAAGTTTACGAAAGGTTATTTACATTAACTTTAAACATTGTTGTATACATTTTAATTTATATTACATATCTAGTTTATCACCTCTCTACCTCTCTTGTGATTAATTTAAATCTAATTAAAAATTAAATTGTATAATCTAAGTAATATCGTAATGTTCCCTAATCTAAATTGGATATTATTTGTAACTAAAGAAAATATATCTTGTACACGTTGGAATTACTAAAATATTATATATTTTATATTTGCTTTAGCATTTTAATAATAGAAAACTGTTTACATGCTATAGCTACAAATTATTTATGTAAATTCACGTATACAATTTATATAATTTAATTATTGGTCTTCTATGGTCTGTGTGCACTGCGTCTTACGGTGAATTTATGGTACCCCCATATCTAATTTATGTGGGTAGGTTTGAAGAAGTTAGAATTTAGGTAAAATGTACCCAGGTTGAAAGTTTGGGAAACAATATATGAAATACAAATCTCTGTACATTTGTTAATGAATCCAAACCCCGTCACCATCAATCCATTCTAATTAGATCATATGACCTCCATTGGGGATAATTTAGAGTATATCTAGATATTTACAATTTTTGGATTTGAGGAAATGATAAAAGTATAGATAGCTTACATTGTAAGGCCTACCTGTTTAACCTTGTTACAACACATAAAGCTAAAAGGTTATTTGGCTCACCATTCTGGCNCTGGCCCCAGTTGACCCGTCTCGGCATGACCACGACTCCACTCCACCGTTGCACTGTCAATATCCGACTGGCTTGAGAGAGCCGTGGTTCACTCCCCGCCTCGATAGCTGTGCCGCGCCCAAGAAAAGAATACGAATGATATGCGTGAAATGGATATGCTCTGTAGGCAGTGTTCAGAAAGTCAAAGAACTATTATTCGGCACGCATTTAAAAGCGCGTGGAGTGCTTGAGTATGTTCTGGAAACATGACACCCCTTACACCTCTCCCCCTCCTTTTGTTCCTGTGCCTCGAGAACCCATGACTTAGTCGTTGGATAAATAATGGTAGGGTTCTGTAATGCAGACACAGTTTGCATTCTGATCACAAGGTGAGCGAGCTGGTCATAGGATATTTAACGTCTGAATATTCCAAACTCCCTTTAGCTATAATGTTCTATCTTTTCATTATTATCGTTCTGGTTTCGTAACATCTAATTTCGTTAATAATTAAATGGTCTCAGTAAACTTGCTCATTAGGCCATGGATAAGTTTGATAAATTATAGCAGTTAGACCGAACCTTATATCTTTCTTTAAATTGTGATCATTATGAAGTATGTTTCTTTCTTGGAATATTTAACTTGAAAATCTATATTATCCTCCTTATGAATTGATTTATATATTTGAGTACCACCAACTTAGGTCAGTTATAAATTTGATAGGGCCGTACTTTAGTTCAGCCAATTTTGACTATTTGATAGATTATTATCATTTGTTATTTATTTGTAGAGAGTTTATTATTGTTGTTTATATTAGAAGTTTATGGCATGTTAGTTAAATATGGGGCCGTGAGTCGGCATGTTTATTCTCTTATATGGAACCCACCTCGGTGGCGAAGTTGGCTAACGCGCTAGTCGTGTGGAGCTAGACTGCTGAGAACAGGGAGATCGAGGTTCGAATCTCGGTTGGGTGTACTGGGGGTGGTTTTTCCTAAATGGTTTTCCACTCTCCCTCCACGTAAATGTGGGTTCACTTCCTCTAATTAAACCTTACCAATTCCTAATAAATTAGAGTAATTAGTACTTAAAGCGTATAATCCGAACGGGTAGTAAGACGCAGTGCTAAATAATGATAATAATAATCTTATATAGTCGTTAATATTCAATATTTGTACAGCCATTTGAGGCATAAGATCCAAAATTAGAACTATTGATGTTTATTCCAACTATATCCGATTACGATTGGGGAGGTGTATGCTTATTGAAACCTCATTGTTATTGTTCTGACTATTTGGGAATCGCCAGGTAATGGCAACTTTATATCTAACTCATATTTACCTGATTTATTATTAGTACCTATATCTTTGTTTTGACTATCAATTATTATTATTATTGATGGGGAAAATAAGAATTTGTATTAAGGTAAGTTTAACTGTAGATGGGATCATATGTTTAGAGTCGTTATTTAAGAGCCTGGGATAGCGTCCCACATATTTAAATTGTTGTTTACGATTTCAGCGTATAGTTCTTTATATGTCTCACTCTATCATAGAGTTGTATTTGTTTATTACCTGAGTAAAAATAAGACTCTCTTTTAACTACTCCTCAACTTGTTATTTATGAGTGATGATAGGGGGGTGGGGGGTGGGGGTGGGTAGTTACACTTTATTACTCTAAATGTAATAAGGAATATTCTATCTTTAATATCAAATAGATGTGTATTTTTTTGTAAAATATTAAACAAGGAACTAAACTTATTCTAATTTCTTAAGCATGTCAGTATCACATAACACACAAATTCAAAATTTTAAATCAAGTTTGAAATGAATTAACCTGTGAAGTGGTTACATATTATGTGAGTTACATTCTTGGAGAAGGGTTTTGTTAGAAGAAGGAAATACTTTCTTTTTAGATGAAAAAAAGACACTTGAGGAATGAAGTTACTAGAGAAGCCAACTAGAGTCAATCCAAGTAGTGAGTAATGGTGTAAAGTGCAAAGTCCAGAACTTGGCATGAACCCATGCCTTTTGAGTGCAAGTGTGTGTGGTATGTGTCTGTATAGGAAAGAGAAATAGGGATGGAAGTGTGAAAAAAAAGTCTCTACCAAAGACTTAAGTTGTATTGCTTATTTTCGCCAACAAAGTTACGTTCTAGATGTTGCGATAAGATAAATTGGTGATCTCTCACTTAAAAGAAGATCTTGTAATTGGAATATAATTCAGATACATATTTCTATTCTAGAATATTTCCTGAATGTTGATGAATGAGTTTTTTTAACGTCTCCTGTCTTTTCTGTTTCTTTATAGCGGCTTACTACTATATATCTGGGCAATACATTTAATAGTTATGCTAATGAACTGGAGTCTGGGAAGGTAGTGTTTATTAAAAATATATCCACGTGATGAAGAGTGCTTTTATTTTTTATATAAAAGAACATCCTTCGTATGCTCATGCGGGATTATAATCCTAGCATCCTTACCACCAGCCACACTAGATGAGCATGACATTAAGTTCTCGTGCCCACAAGTTTGGGTGTTCCCCGTGTTACTACCCGTCCATTTTATCGACGTATTTTATACTTACAGCTATGAGGAAGGTATAGTAAGTTTACCCCCATTTGTGTATAGGGAAAATGGAAAAGGGTTTTAATAAAATCCACTCTCAGTTCACTCCGCGGGGGGTTTACAGCTATAACCTCCCAAGGTATTGACCAACTAGAGAAGAGATCCATGTTTAGTCCACATGTCCATCGATAACTATAATACATATACTGTAGTTAATTTGTAACTAATAGGGATAATTTTAAAACTAAGCCCATGTTTGTGCTTTTATTCTCTTTCAGTGTTTTTTTCCTGATCGAAATATGCTATCACCTGTACTTATAATATATAAACTAGAATTAATTATCTTGGCGTGGAATTACGTTGAATATCTGGTTTTCAGGCTAATCAGAGTTAATTTAAATAGTAGCTGTGAAATGTTCTCCTAGTTTTGTATTATTATTATTATTATTATCAGCACCGCGTCTTACTACCCGTACGGGTTAAACGCACTTACGCTAATGTGTAATGGTAGGGTGATTGTGAGATGAGATGGAGGACCTACAGTTTAACGTGGGATACAAACCATCGGTGGAGGCCTGGCATTCCCCACATTCACAAGATGTCTTGTCAGAGGTGAAGGAAGAGTTTGGTAATCAGATAAATCTGTGCCGGCACCGAGGATTGAACCCCGGCCGCCAGCATAGAAGTCTGACACCTTACTCCTAGACCACCAGGTCACCGATCATAATTTTGTAAATAACTCATTAGCCCACCATTTTAAAACGTACATTACTACACTAGATATTTCGAGAAGAAACATTAAATTGTATATTATCACTCACTTTGTCCCGATTAAACCAAACAAAGGAAGGTTAAAGTTTTAAAAGCTACACTTTCCATTGTAACACTCCACGTCAACGACTGGGAGACATGTTATCGAAATGTAAGGCCTAAAGGTCATTCAAACGCGTGTTCACGTGGGAGAACGTGTATAATTGGACAAGGAGGGTTTGCCTGTGATCAACCGAAATTTATCGAACATACCAACTATGGTGCTTTAAAGCCGTTTTGAAGGCGTGCGATAGGAGCTGACAAATGTAGGCAATGTGTGATCATAGCTAGGCAACATTATACGACCGTCTAGGCCCCACTTCAAACAGAATCTGCGTGTGCAATTTACATTCTTGGCTGTTATTTAATCAAACCGTGTATCTGTGATGTTTCTAGCATACATCATCAAACACATTATCGAACACTTAATCGCATAGATAATTACACAAATAACAGCACAAATAAATAGAAATGTAATCACAAACATATTAAGAAACATAATCATACACATTTTTACACACAAAATCAAACACGTGGCTAAACAAATAATCACACACATTATAATACAATTAATAGTTACGCATGTATCACACAAATACCCACACACATAATAATACAATTAATAATCACGTATATAATCACACAAATAATCACGCATTTTATCATAACCATATGTAGATACCTAAAGAAAACCTTCATACATTTTAAAGTCACATATATAGTCACTAGATTTGGGCCACATTCGTGACTCTGGCATTCGGCCGAACATACGGGCCAACATATAGAAAAGAGGCATGTGTTAGTAGGTATATTATTTAGGACTAGCTGTAATTGCCTGACGTCATGAAAACACCAACTAATCAGTTCTAAATTAAATATCCAATATTGACATTGAAATAGATTGGATTGAGTGACAGTGGAATGAATTGTACGATTCACATATTTTAAAGTGTGTTATCAGATTTAATTATATTGCAGTGTATCATTTGTGAATTTATTTAAAACGTGCTCAAACCCAAATTATACTGAAATGTCCCATAAACTTTAAAATTAGAGCTTTGGTAAACGTTATTGATTTAAAAGTGAATTAACAATAGGCTACTATTTCAATTTAAAAAGAAACAGGTTATTCCTAGGAAATTCAGCCAATCAAAGAATAATGATATAATTAATTACTGGATAATTTAAAGAAAAAAATAAAAGCGACAATACAAATAAATAAATTATATTTTTATATTCATTGATTTTATTGATTCTTTCTTTGATTTTTGTTGTATTTTTTTTCAATTATTTACTTAAGTAATAATGGAATTGGTATTTTTGCTAAACATATATTAATATTTCATCTGCCGATATATAATCAGACAAATCAGTGTTTCCATTGTGATGTAACCAAATAACGATTGTATATGCCACTTTTCCTCTCACATGAGGTTTAATATTTGGAAAGCGTGGTTCTGAAGCGTTATCACTGGCTACCACACACTGGGGAAGAGAAAAAAAAAACTAAACCGAAGATACTGGAAGATGGCCTATGTGTCAGCGTATGTGTGCGTTGGAAAAGGTGATGGGATTAGAAAAAAAAAAGAAGAGGAAAAAACCGTTGAATTGGGTCTCATCAAAAGAAATAAGCTGCTGACCATGTTCAAAGAACGTGCTCCAAAGTCGTAGTGTCGCAAGAAATATTCCAAAGGAAAACGAGGTTGGAAATAAGCTACCACGAGGATTAAAAATTTGAAAAATATACAACCATAGCAAAATATTCCCTTTTTTATTACTTTTGAAAAGAAAAGGTATAATATAGGGGATAAGCTTCTTAATGGTTCCCTAGTACAGACCAATTCTCATATGAAGGATTTTAACTGACGGAAATCGAAGTTATTATATCTAATTTCACGGTATTGATACGTAAATTCCTCTAAAATAAATATATATTTAACCTTTAACTAGTGAGGTGAAGTTTACAATCACAAGTGGTGAGGTGGGGTCTAGGGGACCCCAGACTTAATTCCTTTGTTATATACGCCCAAATTTTTTTTATAGGTCATTAACCTTTTAATACGTGTTCTTGCAACCCAATACCATAAGAAACTGGTTAAATTTAAAATAATATAAAATTAATAATAAATAATTGACACTAATAAATTTACTTTATATTTAATCTTTCTTCTACAATTTATTTAGTAACAATTGCCAAAACATGAATTATAAAATAATAAATGAATTTTGTGTCAGCTTACTATACCCATGAAAAAGGAAATTATGAATAAAATAGATTAGATTAATATTTTATGAAATATGCTCAATGACATCCAAGCAATAAATTTTTACGAAAGGCAAATTGAGGTTCCTCACAATTTTCTTTTTTTTAATATATACTGGTGTAAAAATGACAAAAATTGAATTAAAAAGAGAAAGCCTACAATATAGAAGAAATAGACATGTAAAGAAAGACAAATGATAAATACAACATATAAATACAATATAAAGAAAGAGAGGGAGAGAGAGAAAAAAAAGCACTCGATGCCTACACACAGTTTTTGCATATGGCATGCGAACATTCTCCACAAATATTTTGGTTGCACTTAACACAAAAATTTGCTGTCTTCCTGTCTTTGTTTCTGGGACAAGTGTAGCATCTCTTCTTCTTCGGTGGGCCCCCGTGTTGAACAGGATCTTCCGGTTTTATTCCTGATATTGCTTGGATTTTTTGACGAAGCTCACGGGGAAGTCTGAGATTTACTGCTCTTCTCTCCAAATGTTCCTTTATCAAAAAACAGCCGAGTTTTTTAATAAAACAAAAACGATTCATTTGACTCCGTTCCCGACTGTCAGAGTACAAAACATAGGCATTATTTGCGCTAATATCTAATAAAGCAAAGAATAATGCCAAAGTCCACCGCCGTGTTCTTCTATTGCAAGAATATATTGCACATTTTTTATCGAGGTTATCAACTCCTCCTTTGAAGGAATTGTAATCAATTATCATTTCCGGTTTACCTGAAACTTCGTCACACTTATCATCGTGATGGCAGGAGCTTAGAAGAATCACAGCCTTATTTTTCTTGGGGACGTAGGACACTAAAGTGGCTGCGTTAGTGAATCCGAATAAGCTGCTTCCAGGTGCTCTCCCCCGATTGGGTAAAAATTCTTTCGGAATTTCGGGTTTATTTTTCCTTAGAGTTCCAAGAACTGTTAGGCCTCTATTTTTTAGTTCATTTAGGAGTTCCATAGACATAAACCAATTGTCACATGTAACATTTCTGTTCGATTTTTCTATGGGTTTTACAAGACGGACAACTGACTGTGTGGGGATAGATAATTTTTTTTCTTCATGTGTTAGGCCAATGCTATCTGAATTTTTTCCTCCATATAAATACGCATTGAAAAGATATGAGTTCCGAGCATCTGTAAGGCATAAAACTTTCAAGCCATACTTTGCCGGCTTATTAGGCATGTACACGCGAAATTTGCATCTTCCGCGAAAGGGGACGAGCATTTCATCGACGCAGGCATTTTGGCTTATGCAATACATCCGCTGGGAATTGAGAAGAAATTCAGCCCACACTTCATTTACAGCTGCAGTTGGATCCTCTTGTTTCCGTGCTTCTCGAGTATTTTTATCATCGAATCTAATACACACCGTCAATATAAAAAATCTTTTCATTGACATGGTGCATCTAAAAATGTCCCTTCCGTGCCCGTCGTCCGAAAAAAGGGAACTCATGCTTTCTCTTCCGGATTTAGATATACTAGAAAGCAAAAGTAGACCTAGATAAGCCCGCATCTCAACCAGGTCTACATTGCGTAAGTCAGTACGGTTCGGGTCTTGGAAATTACTTCTATATGCTTCTAATTGAGTATTTGTGAAATTCACAATTTTTTCTAACATAGTATTGGGCATTAGAAGTTCCCACATCACTAGAGGATTTATATCTCCTGGAGATAGTGCTCTGGCTTCGTTCCGCAATCCTGGTAAATGACTCACTATATTATGGGCAGGTGCCCTACCTCTGTGTCTTGGTTTTTGTTTTCCCCAAACATACGGAATTCTGTTTTTACCTTTCCCTCTGTAAACATCACGAGGCACACTCTCACCATCCTCATCGGTAGATTCACTATCACTCACCTCACTCTGTTCCGAATCAGATTGATGATCACTCAGAACAAAATCTGCATCTCCACCATCATTGTCACTGTCTTCCAAATCAGAAATAGGCAACTCATCACCCAGTGGTCTGTTGAGCTCCTCCAAAATTAATCTAGCAAACTGTGGATCATCACTTCGAAAGATTACCCGTTCGCGCGACATTTATACCAGAATATTAGAAAAAACTATATTTGAAAAAATCCGAACACTAGCAGTGAGGTGGGGTCTGTGGGACCCCAAGACGTCTTTCCTGACCAAACACACGAAGGAAACTGACTGGAAAAGTGAGTTACAGTGAGAGCATGTTGAGACAGGAAATGTCAGGTGGGGACAAGATGTTAGCATGAGGGGAAGGGGATTCACAGAAATTTAAAGGGCTGCAGGGGTCTCCTAGACCCCACCTCACCATTTAAAGGATATATATATATATATATAAACAACCTATTATATGCCATTAATGCTAACCGGTCAATATATGTTTTTTATTTTATTAAAGGATCTTTTTTTGTAATTTGGAGTGTACAGATATCTGCGATCTTGACTTTAAACCTACTATCAGACCCTTGGAGAGAGAAGTATAATGATTGCAAAAAAATATAACTTGAATTTATGATAAATGTTGACGTTCCATAACACCCTAAAACTGAAAAATTGGTTTTCGTGCGTGTCTGTTTGTCAGTTTGTATCTCGGCCTGTAGGCGATACCCTCTTACTGTTCAGGCTTAAACTGGTAAAATAGGGTTTTATTAAAGCTCCCTTGAAGAATTTTACTATCGAGATACCCAACCATAAAATTAGGAGTGGTTTAATAAAGGGCAAAAAGAGAAATAATTAATTTTCTTAAAATCAACCTTAAATATTTTGATTAAATTATGTATCTAAATACTGTTTAATATTTAAAAAAAAATGGCATCTCTCATTTTCTCACGATTATGAAATCAGTGGAAATTTCCATTTTTGATCATATCCCTTCAATTCTTCTTGATACGATATAGCTTATCAGTGCAAGGTTGTGTTACTACTATAAATAAACCTCCTTACTTGAAATAATTTTTTTATATTACTAAAAGTTTCTGAGAAATAAGAAAACATATTTTTACCAGTAAGCCTTTACGGAACTCTCACACACTAAACCTTCCCCCCCCCCTTGCAACCTACCCCCACCCCCCGCCCCCACAAAAAAGATTTAATCTTTAGTTGGTTAGTTGAAATTAAATACTCAATGAGGTGTATACACAAAATATCAAAGAGACTTTACTCTTGGTAATTGATACAAAAAGAATATTATTATTATTATTATTATTATTATTATTAGCACCGCGTCTTACTACCCGTTCGGGTTATACACACTTACGCTAATGTGCAAATGGTAGGGTGAATGTGAGATGAAATTAAGGACCTACAGTTTAACGTGGAGTCCGAACCACGGTGGAGACCTGGCATTCCTCACATTCACAAGAGGTCTTGTCGATACAAAAATAATGTTAGATTTTCCTTCAACTTAAATTCTAAACAAACAATGTGTATTAACATAAATTGAGTATGCTACGTCAAAAGTCGGAAACAATCATATCCACTGATAACTTATTCATCGCTGTAGGCTTTGTATTAGTTGAGAAAATAGTATGTTGACAACAGAAATAATATATAGGATCTTCATGCAGGCTTTTGACAATGTATAATTGATTGTTATGCTCTTGAGAGGACATATATATTCCTCTTTTCTCAATGTTTCTCTAATAGTGTATATCATTTCATTTATGCTCTTTGGTGGAGTGTTTTTACAAAATGTTATACTATTTATTTTCTCCTTTTAAAATATGGCCTTCTTATAATTGTTTACGGTGTAACATTATTAGCTTAGAGGATGAAGGAATTTTATAAGATCTGACCAAGGTGTGAACCTTGACCTTCCCATCAGTGTTAGTTCAGTCTCTTGAGGGCTCTTGAGGCCTTCCTTCTGAGACTTGGAGAAAATTCTCATTGGTACACAAATGCTTGTGGGCTACGTGTAGTTTTATGAAACCAAACCATAGTGCTAATTGTAGAAAAATACTTGTACTTCTAGCATTATAAAGCTTAATTATCCCATTTTTTATTATTTACAAATTAATTCCCCTGTTAATTTTAGACCTATATATCGATGAAACAACCCCCAAGTGTTTACCTACTAAGGTATCATTTAATGTCAAATAGTCAATAAAGTAAAGCATTGGATAAAATGTACAAACAAATTATGAGTAAAATCATTATATGGCTGGTGTTTCCTACATTTCAACTCATCTTGTTACGTGTCTGATTAAGCTGTCCACATTTAATTGTGTAGGATTAATTAAGGCGGAATTTTAGAGTAAATATACCAAAACTTGAGTGAACGGAAAGTTGTAAACTATTTATTTATTAAGAAACCTTCAATACACGCTGCTGGTATTGTATCCCGATTATTCCCAGTAACGGGACACACGATGAGGTGTGTATGACTCCTTAGTCCACATGCCCAATGATGCGGATTGTGAGTTCGAACCAACATAACATCTTTTAACCTAAACCAAATAATAAAGGACAGCTCAAATTATCAATATAAAATAATATATAAATTAAAATGCTAGATTAGTCAATCTTTTATTATAAACCCAGAAATAAAATGAGTGGGGCTTGTCTGGGAGTATAAACTCAGTAGAAGATTAAAGTACAGATGAAATTAAAATGTGCACTGTGACCCCTCTATTTAATTATATTATACTGTTGAAATTTTTTATTTCACGCTTTAATATCAGGTATTTATAAAATATCTTTTTCTTTCTGTACTCTTACTTACGAATTGATCAAGTGCCAATAACGTGATCTAGACTTCTCTTTCTCCGATCAATCGCCTAAAAGGGGTAGAACCGGGTAGGAATGTAGACGTTCGTTTGTTTCCCCGCCACAAGATGTCTCTCTATATCACTCGTCGTCTGTCAACTGTCGAAACCTCCCCCACCCACACTTAGTTTGAAGGGCCTAAAGGGAGCCCACCTATAAAACACAAACTATATATCAAGACCTTACGTAACCAAGAACAATCAGTTTAAAAAAAATCTTTGAGCGATTCCAACGTATCTATTTAAATGTTTAAGCAATAATTTGTCTATATCACAACTATAAAAATATCCCACACATTTTTTGTACAAATAATTACATTATTATAAACACATTACAATGTTTATTTTACTTGGGGTATACAAATTTTAAACGTCAACATTTGTTCCTTCTTCATCTTAATATCCATCCGAACAATTTAATCACACTATTGATGAGGTATGTAGAATTGTTGAGATAATATACCTACCCTTTGTGAAGAGGGAGAGTTAGAATTTTTTTAAGAAAAAGCACCCTAAATACAACCAGGTCAATTAGGCGAATAAACTGGATGGCCATCTAGGGAACAAAGTACCTAAGGGTGATTAATTTTTATTTTTCATTCCTTAGAAAAATGTTTATTAAAATTAAATTACCTGGTAATTATTTAGAGATAGAGAAATTAAATTTAATATATGCTAGTAATATATAATTTTTAAACGATTGGTTGATAACAAAATCACTTTTATGTTTTTGTGAAATTTTGAGTCATATTGTTGGGGATTCACTTAAATATTTAATTAAAACCTTCCGAAGATATTAAGAGCAAAGGAATCAAAGAAAGGATAATGGTGTAACAAGATTAGTGTTTAACAGTGGTACCGACAAGCTGTTTACTTGTTTTGATGTAATTCTATTTTATGTGTTTTCATATGTGTATCTATTTACAAACTATTAACTATATTACCTGAATCAGTGAACTGTTTAGTTTTAACTAATCCAGTGTAATTTTATTTTATGTGTTTTCATTTGTTTGCTAATTTATATACAATTGCTAGTATTACTTAGCTAAGTGAACTGCTAAGTTATAGTTTATGCAGCGTTATTCTATTTATTATGTACTTATTGGTTTATTAATTTACATAATTACTTTGACTACCTAATTTGTTGAATTGTTTAGCTATATATTTAATTCTATGGATTTTTAATGGTGTTTTTAATAATCAAAAACTTGGGTGATCTGCGAGTATTTTAATTCATATTTAGCCTGCAACATACCCCAATATCATCAAAAGAACTCGTGTTTCACACTTTAACGTGTGAATGACCTGTGACCCTTCCAGTTCACGCGCGCTCCACGTTATAATATCATTGTACAAATTGATTGACAAGGGTAGAAGTGTCCCAAGTTATTTATCTTATATTTTTATTTTTTATTTTCTGTTATCTTAACATCCTAATATGAATAATTTTCGTCACGCAGTGGGTGCGGTTTGTTTACAAAATACAACTGAGGCGCAAAGTTAATTCTTCTTTAAGCCGCATTATACCCTCGAGCAAGTCTTGAATAGACCCTATCAGGTTTATTATTCTTAATAAGATCTACTTCCCCATCAACAGAAAATCAGAATAAATAAGACTAATAGTTAATCCATGTACTTACCAACGCAACGTGTGCGATTTATATAAATCTACTGTTCACTTTGAAATGAAACCCTAAAAAGCAATAACTTAAATTAATTGCCTTTCATTTTAATAATATATAATGATACTAAGGATTATCCATCCACATACCATCTAGCCGATATTATAAATAAGAAAAGTTTCTATCAAACCTAATTTTACATTAATGAAAATAAATAATTACATATTTTTAATATAAGAACTAATTTGAAAATAAGTAATGATCTATATAAAAGTTATAAAAGTGATATTTAATTAAAAATATGTCTTTTTTAGACAGACACCAGATCCACAACATTAAAGAAAATATTTTCTACAAAATAAATTTCAGTGTAGTTTTATTCTTCTTCGAAGCTAGTTGATACTTAGTCATTTAGATACTAGTATATCTGATTTTAAACGATAAAAAATATGTAAAAAATGTATATATATATATGAATGATATTTGGATATAAGAAATTAACAATTGTGAGTGGGTCCCACCCATTTTAATAACTAGTTTAATATTTTGGAAAGAAATATAATACTATAATACACACCAAGTTAAAATATTGCAAATCTAATCTTTGTTAATGGTTGATGCTATTTATTCCTAAACAGCTTTCTTCCAACACAACATTTACATATTCAAAAATTATTCATTTGGCCTCAAATTATTTATTTATAGAGCAGTCATGGTGAAATGTGGATACAAATTCTAATACCATTGCTTGTGATACTAAAGGAAAGGTAAAATCCCAAAATATGGTCCGAAGTTTAGTTTACACCTTTTAATGTGAATTTTATAACATTAAACCAAATCATTATTTTAGTACGAGGTTACAAGGATTTAACATACTTTATTATTATTTGATTGAGATTTAAAATAGTATATTAAAATATAGTATATAGACCTATATAAAATAAGTGATAGGTGGATGTATTACAAAAAATAAACTAAAATAGCCTTTCTTAAAATTGAGTTTATCCTTCATTGCCTTTATAAATCTCGCTTCAGCCATTTAAATATTAATATTGTAAGTTTTCACAAAATGAAGTAAACAGCCAAAAGGAAATATTAAGTTGAAAAAAAAATAGAAGAATATTTTGATTGATAATAATCTAATATTGACTATATATTTTTAGTACCACGTCTTACCACATAATTACCCACCTCAGCGGCATAGTTATATAACGTGCTGGTTTCGTGTTGAGCTAGACTGCTAGGGTCAGGGAGATCGAGGCTTGAATCTCACTCGAGTGAAATAGGGGTGGTTTTTCCTAAATGGTTTTCCACTCTTCCTACACGCAAATGTATGATCACTTCCTTTATTCTCAACATTATCAATTTCTAACCCATTTGCGTAATTAATACGTAAGCGTATAACCCGAACGGGTAGTAAGACGTGGTGCTATGTTTTATTAGGCCTATTATTATTACTGTTATAATTTTGGTTTATATACTTAATACTAACTATTCTTATGTGTTTGAGATGAATAAGATTGAATTAAGACGAGGTATAGCCACATATGCATGGAAGAAGATTGTGAAATAATTTTGGAAAAATCACTCTAAGTACACACAATCCGGATTATAATTCCGATCTTCCTGTCATTGGTAGTATTGTATATTGCAATACTGACATCTTAGACCATTTGGCCTCTGAAACAGGTAATTCAATTTATTAATATTGAATCAAATATATGTATTTATTGTTCACCAAAATATAATATATTATTATATTTAGCACCACGTCTTACTACCCGTTCGGATTATACGCTTTCAGTAATAATTAATCTAATGGATTAGGAATTGGGAAGGTTGAATTAGAGGAAGTGAGCCCGCATTTGCGTGGAGGGAAAGTGGAAAACCATTTAGGAAAAACCACCCCCATTTCACCCGACCGAGATTCGAACCTCTATCTCCCCGTCCTCAGCAGTAGAGCGCAACACGACAGGCGCGTTAGCCAACTACACCACCGAGGCGGTCACTAAGATAGAAATATTTTAAAATTAAATTACATAACCTAATGAAACAACCTGAGATAGATCGATTAAAAAAATTACATGGGAATTTTTCAAGAAGGAAGATGGATTTTTAATAAATATTACATCCAGATTAGAAAGCTTGGTCCGATACAAATACTTTCGAGTCCGATAAAGGTGCATTATTATGTCATACTTTTATGTGGTATATTAGGCCACCAAAGGTTATTTAAGACTATTGTTCATACTAAGTTTGGACACTCCCTTAAATATTTACAAATCTTAACTAAAAGTGCACAAATATATTTAAAAATTAATAATTTAAAAGCTGACATTACAAGTTGTTATATTATCGTCCACTTAGTAATTTTTAATCGTAATAATAGGACTTCATTTGAAAATTAATGAATTTCAAACATTAAATATGTAATACACCCAAATAGCTTAATGAATTTAATTTTCCTAAAATTATTATTAATTATATGATCGTATATTTCAGATTATCATTTATATAACAAATTGATCAACTTTTTTAAACATTAGGGTAATTCTAATTTTTGTATTTCGCATCATTTATGCGATGCCTAAACAAATAATATGGCGTCCAGAAATATTAAAAACATTTCGTCACTATCTCCAATGTTTTAATTTGTACCCAGTGTTACAGAATGACTCAATTTGTGGCCGATGTGCCCATTATTACGGCGTGATTCAGTCTCTCAAAACACCAAATGATTGGTTAAATTTTTGTATAACAAGCACGCAATTAGCCTCACCAAGCGTGATGGAAATGTATTGCCAAGTTGAAATGAAAAATAAAGGGTTTTTATAGTGCTGAGAGGGGGTAGGGGGACGGGATGTACAGGGTGTTCCGATTCATGTGGGAAGTAGCTGAGGTGTGGATAGTATACCTCAAAATAACACAAGAAAAAGTCCTTATGAATATTTATGACCTATGTTTGATAATTCCCAAGATAAGACCAACCATGGCTCTGATGAAATTTTTAATATCCCTTATTGATAAACCACTGTTGCACATCTTGTAAATTAGGTATCACTGCTGGTTCACAGACAGGGTTGCAGCTACACAAACAGGATTATATCAAATAGGGCTATCAACAATTCCACTTAAGCTATGAAAAGACCTTACCTCGTGAACCATTGAACATGGACAAATGTTAATTTGACCTTTTTGTGTTGTTTTGTGGTCTGCTATCCTCACCCCATTTACTTCCCACATAAATCTATAACCCTGTACGAATGCCAGAATGTGGCGAGGAAAATACAACTCACACCTCATACGCTAACTGTAACATAGTTGTGTATTTTGGACGGACACAGTAATGAGTTTTTTGTGCGATTGTTGACATAAACGTTCAATTTCACGTAGGTCCCAAACAATTTAATTTGGATTTCTATTTCAAAGTAGGATTTTCATCGATGGTTTAAAACATTCCCAAATTTTAAAGGTGTTTATTTCAAATAATTTAAATTAAATTTTTTCCTAGTGGTCACGGTGTATATGGTGCTAAAATCACAATATAATTTTTTATCGATAGCAAGATAGTCAAATTTATAATCTTTATTAGGTTTTAAGGGGTTGTTTTTCAAATAAGACACAAACCATGCTCTCTTTCCCTTTATATCTGTATACAAATTCAGCTGCACTTTCTCAAAAACTATCCCCCCTTTAAAAGCCTTATGTGAATCTGTTAACAACACTTAGTGCTAAACTATATTTAAAAAAACAACATATAATTGATAAATATCTTCAAATTTACCTGCATTAGGAGGTGAGTGAATAAAAATGTTTTCCTCTTATTATCTGGTAGTGAAGGTTTTTTATTCTAAAACTGTTTACTACTATCCCCCCACGCCACAGATACAGATCTATTTGTTCATTTTCCTCCTTCCTACTCTATTAATCTATAACTGCGTGTAACTCGAACGGATCGTAGGACTTGGTGCACTAAAACAAAGTTGGTTTAAAACATTATGTTTGGAAAACTATGTGATATTATATATGTAAATCTTTAATTATTATTTTTCATCCAATAATGATTATTTTGTAGTAATGCTTTAAAATCTATATACACCAAAATGATGCATAATCCTTTGTTTGAAACTTTAAAAAAAATATATATCAAATTTAAAATAATTTAAAATTTTATTTTGTAATTCTAAAATACTTCACATTCATTCTAGAAACAATGAGTTGGCCAAACTTTTATCTAGTATAATATTTTTAGGGTAAACTAACTTTCACTAAAGCCAAATTCTGAAAAAATAATAAATTTCATCTAGTACACTGACCAAGGTATCTATCTCCTACTTTGTTGTTTAAACTATAGATATATCTCAGTTAAAAGTCTATACCGTATATAAAATGAAAGTGGCTCTTCAAGTCAATATACAAACGAAATAACTAATCAATTGCAACAATTCTAGGCAGTATAATTTTAATAACTAAACAACTTTATTAATCGACATACCTTTTCTATATTATAGCATGGTATTGAAAATACATTCAGCGTTCTACTTAACCATTCGATTTGTCCCATTTGACTGTAATAGATTTGTTAATCTTTGGGGACTGAAGACGTTGAATTTTTTCAGAATCCTATAAGGTTATAAATAATAATCAAAATATTCATAATTTAATACATAAAATTACTATTGAAGCAATATTATTAAAAACATATTTGAATGATATTATATTTTTGTAAATTTTGCTAAAAGCAAAGAAAGTAACAATAATGTTAAGATGTTAACAAAAACCTGTCTGTAAAAGACTTTTCTTCCTTGAGTTCCTTCCTTTAATTAATACTTTATATATAATAGCGACCGTACGTGAATAACAACTACAGAAAACTAAAGTTACGTGATATAAGTTAAATGAATTATTCAATGTAAACATACTTCTAGAATGAGTCAGACGCATGACGTCCTGACTGGCGCCGTTGAGTATTCACAACATTTATGTATGGCACCAATTAAAACTCCATCATCTCAGATTTTTATGTTTTAATTCATCAAACTACGCAGCAGGGACTAATTGGACACTTGTAAGGGATCCGACAAAGTTAATTTTAATTTAAAATAAAATTACAGATGTTGTGAAAATGCAATAACGCCAGTACCCGAAGGTTGATTCCTATTCTGGTACCATGGTTATTAAAGCATCAAACATACTATTGCATCCAAAATATAGTTTAATTTTTTTTAACACAATAACAACTATAGTAAATATGTAACATAGGAATTAAAGAGTTTATAATTACTTATTATAAGCTGTAGTTTAAGGTTTATTTTAACCATGGTTTTGATTAACGGTTTGAACTCCATTCACATATACTATTTATGCTAGGATTGAGAAAGATAGAATTTTGATTAAATGTACTTTTTTATGACGAGGTAAATTGGTAAGCCACTTAGTAAAAAACCAAGCTAAAAATACTTGACTTTAATTCAAGCACCAAATTCGTCACCAGTTACTTAAGTTGTACCTTAGAACGTGCTACTATTAATGTGGGTTAACTGAAGTAGTAGTCTATATTATTTGTTAGGATTGTGTTTTATCGAGACACTTTCATATTTTCTACACTTCTGAAGCGTAATTGTTTAAAATATTTCGTAAACTTAATTGCGATGTTAGTTTCAAGCCAAGAAGTAAAATTAAATTGTGTCACCCATGAAAACCCTTTCCAAAGTATAATATAACAATCTCACTATCAAATTACGGACTAAAAACTCAACCTTCGCTCTTAAAACAGCGTAAAACAAACTTCACCTCAGCTCGGATCATGGTTGGGTAAGCTCCTTCATCCCCTTCTACCCTCAACCATATCATCCCATATATGTGCAAGTAGGAGGCTCTCATATCCCACCACACATGGACTGAGACACACAACTTTGTTTATTTCACGTTCAGTTGGCCATGTCGTGCGCCAACCCTTTAAACCCGCCCTCCGTGCGCCACTTTACCCTGATAATGTCTGCCCTTGTCAGGACCACCTTCTGGAAGGATAAAGGAAAGCCTGTCATGAGCCAACATGTCTGTAAATTGCTTAGAAACATCACCCGAAAATGTATTTTCTGACTCAGAATTGTACACCTATAGTCACAAAAACAAAGGACATAGTCATATGAATATTAATGAAACTATATTAATTTGTATGTTTTAATTAGAGCCAGTCTTATGATTGATTACCTGGTAAATACTGCTATCGGGAGGTTAAAGTTAGCAAAGGGATAAAAGTTAATGCAGAAATCGCAAGGTTGATAATGTTTTAAATGGTACGCGCATGCGTATAAGCCCTGCTGCTACTGATATAACCTGGCTAAGGGCTACATCACCCAACATTTGTTAAATAAGGCGGCTAAACGAGTGTGAGGAAACAGATGGCGTCACGTGTGCAAAGAAGCTAGGTTGTCTTACAAGTACTAATTTCAGTGTCTGCCAAAATGTGGTCAGCAGTGGGGTATAACGTTTACAAAATTTCATTTATTGTACTCACATTTTAATAATTTGTTCTTAATGGCCATAAATCTACAAATAGCTTGTCAGTTTTTATAAAAATGTTAATAAAATGTTCTAACTTTATATGGCTAGAGCCCCGGCCTGTGTTTTACTAAACACGTGTATCAAGATTTTAACCTAAGAACAGATTTGGAAGGCGAAATCTCACGAAAAAAAATGCGCCATTATGGCAATGACCAATTTATCTTTCAGATAAAAGCTATCAAGTACTTAAGCCTCCCGATAGAAATGTTATGGATAGATACATTTTATCTGGCAAATAAGCTATCGACCAGATATAAATATTTATAGGACAGATGAATACTCATCCAGGAGTCTTAAGAACGGCCCTTAATACATTATTAAGATATTGAGGTATTTACTTGCTTTTTCTAATATTATATATATATATATATATATATATATCTTATACATCATATTAAGAAAAATATTTATATATCTTATTAAGAAATATATATATATATATGTGTGTGTGTGTGTGTGTTACCACCCGAACCTAATTCTAGGATAAACTAGCTCGGACTAGGCTGATTTGATAAATCCTAAGGGCCTCAGGATCTACTAGTTTAGCCTAGTCTAAATTATTTTATTCTGTAATTCTGGCCTAACTTATAGACTAAACTAGTATGGCTTACAGTTTCAACCAGGTCAAACCAGGTTTAGGTTGGATTAGGATAGGTTAGTTTATGCCAGCCAACAACATTTGTGCGTGAGATGTGCATGATGAAACAAGTCCATGGTCGAGTAATTGTATGGGTTAAGAAGGATAAAAACTACAATTTCCTGGAAACATCGGGTACATCGGTTTATCGTAAAAGCGGCATAATTTATCAATTGGGCCTACACTTAGAAATAAAATCAATAATTCTTAATACCTGTTTGGTTTCTTAATATTTACAATCATGGGTTAAGGACAAGAAAGATAAAATTAATAGAATATATATCTGCATTAAAGTGTCAACCCCACTTAATAATTACGAAACAATTATACACAAAAAATATATTTGTAGTGCTTATGTAAATATTGTTTTATTAAATTTAGTCTAAGGCTACCCTATCGCACACAACAGAACAAATAATAAAATGCTCATATTTCTCAATCTCACGACTGAGCTCCCACAGGAAAATTGTTTGCAAGTTTTACCTTAAAATATCAATTTTTATATCATTGGTAAGATTATCCTAGGAGCAAGAAGTGTAAACATTGAAATACATTTATTAGTTACTGGCTTTAGGAATATGAATGAATAATAATGAGTTTTCTTGTGAATTAGTGTTGAAATTATTTTTGCAGTAAAGTTAACGTATACGTAAAGAGAGGTACTGTGGGGAGCTGAGATTAAAAAGTTTCTTTATGCTGGTCATCGAAGGTTGAGTTCTTCTTCTTGCTTTAATTCGTAATAAAGCTATTCTCTTATTATATGTGGAGATATGATCACGTGATTGGAGGTATAATAAAAATCTATCACATGTGTTCAGGAGTCTTTGTATTCTTGCTATAATATTAGCCATCAGGTAGTTAGCTATAAACTATATCACAGTAATTTAAATGTGGATGGAAATGATATTTTATAGTATTGAACTTGATATAAATTGGTTTACAATTTTTTACCTTCTTAAGTGAGTTTAATGCAAAAAATACATTTTTAAATACTTTTTTGACACAATTATTCTATGTGAGGTTATCATTTACAGGATAACCAAGGTTTACCAACACTAATGAAATAAAATTATTATTTAAGTGTATATGATGTATAAATTCAAGACTTGATAATGACAAAAACCTTTATTGACCTCATAATAAAGGATTGAGAATTGTTCGGATTGATGTTAAGACCATTTTGCTTAGACCGATCATGCGTTGCACTTAAGCCATCTATCAATTATAATATAATCAACGGCGCTAACAATAGGATAAATTGCGGATAGTAAATGAAGTTGGTGGTCATCGGTAGTGATAATGTTGCTGACATCTAGGGAGATCATTTATACAATTTGAAAAAAAAAAGTGGGCTAAGGATCTAAACTTGTGGCACTCCACAAGTCACTGAATGCTATATTTACCGAGTGTCACCTATCATGACATTGCTGGCAGTCAATTAGGTATGAAGGCTTAGACTAAATTTAAATTATTGAAAATTTAACTTGTTTATAGCCCAACAAGAAGAATATCATAATTAATGGTGTAAAGTGTTTTGCTAATAGCCAAGATTGCCAACAGGCTTACCTGCCTTATATAAATGGCTAGTCTTATATCATCAGTTGAATATATTAGAGCTGTGATTGTTTTGTGATGTATTCAAAACTTAGATTAGTATTTGTCTAGCAGATTGTGATAGTTTATGAAATTATATTGTGTGGACTAGTGGATCATTGCACAAATGCCATGTGGCATGGAAAATGTATTCTAAGCTTTTAATTGGTCAACACATCAATATAATAATCCCTCATTAGTCTAGTTAAAACTTTACTCGTCAAAGGCTATCATATTTACATTTACCTTTTGGTGTTTAAATTGAATTAAAACTTATATTTTCCCCATTCAAACCATGATAAAAACTTTAAAATGACCCTTTTTCCAGCTCTCTACGTGTAAGGGATATATATATATTTACAACGTGTATCTAAAACATTGCATCAAACTTCAGTAGGCTATTCCTTGGGTGAATATAGAATAATTCACATCAGGAATCCATCTTAAATATTAAGGGTGGTATTCACCCCTAAAGATAGAGCAAAAAAGGACTGTTGTGTGAAATATTATGAGAACTGCTTAGGGTATTACAACGAATCTTTGTAAACTACTTATTGAAACCTTAATCATTAATAAACTAAATGTGCTGTTACCGTTACCCACCCCCATCATGTAAAAAAAGGGGGGGGGGGGGTGTTGTAACACATTTTTTTGCAATAAAATATGTCAGAGTAGGTATTACTAATTTTGACTTAAGATTACAAAACATGGAGTAAAAACTAGCAAATAAGATGTCTTGGAGAATCTGTCTAGCTTTCCCAATTTCCGAGATAGTCATGCATGTTTGATTTCAAAGACAAGTGTTAATTCTTTCCAGTTAGGGAGCCTGTATGGCTGTTGCGTGGCCACTACGCTTTCCTTACCTTAATACGTTAGACTTCTTTCTGTGGGGTTTTTTCAAAGCTTTGGTGCACGAGACAGCCATTGAATCCAAGTGTAACGATGTTCCAAACAAAAATATCTAAAACCAACAACCCGGTAATATGGAGGCTTTTCACTCACCAAGTCTCACCAACTCTCACCAAGTCTCACCAAGTCTAATCGAGACCTCTCCCCGTCGAATGGGACGCACATGCACGCAACAACACATCCGTTCCCGTGGCTTGGATAAAGAAGAATGACTGAGACGCGAACCAAATCAGCGCCTCGCCCGGCCCCTAACAATCTAGTTGCCAACATGACTTCGCGAACATCCGCTTCTGGGATGTTCGAGTTTGGCCGAGTAACTACTGGGATGTCTATCCGCTTCTGGGATGTTCGAGTTTGGCCTAGTAATTACTGGGATGTCCGCGATACGCCCAGAGCGCTAGTCTTCACCCTTCTTTTGGTTCTATGTGTTTCCCTTCCTCTCCCCCTCTACTGTGAATTTCTAAGACCTGTTTATGCTATATAACAGCAGGTGTCATTTTGTATAGAACTCATTGTATCACTGGCTCTTACCAGGTGAGGGCGCTGGTTTATAACTAATATTTGGGGATATTAATCAAAATTCTCTTTGGCTCTAAATATGGGGAGGAATATTATTCGAAATTACTGTTTGGCACTTCTTTTCATGTTTATGAATGGGGGTTTTAATTTGGTTTGACGTGGGTGAACCACGGATTCATAATAGTAACTTTCTAGGGGAATTCATGTTAGACTCAGTACACCTTATTAACTGTAGGTGCGCCCGAGCCTTATCTTAGCGAATCTTAGTAATCGTTTGATATTATCTTGGGTATTGTTAGACGATATAAGTTCACTTAGTAATGAAGGTATTTTATATGGAATTGTTAGATTAGGTTTTCATGAGCGCAACGGGAGTTTGCGGAACTTATTGTACACATCTAAAACTTATTTGTAATATTAGGTTATTCTTCGTTACTTAGGATTAGCACTCAACGGCCATTGTTGAGATCTCTGTTTATAATATTCGGCCGCTAAATCATGTATATATCTATATCGCAACGGGAGTTTGCGGAACTTATTGTACACATCTAAAACTTATTTGTAATATTAGGTTATGCTTCGTTACTTAGGATTAGCACTTAACGGCCATTTTTGAGATCTCGGTTTATAATATTCGGCCGCTAAATCATGTATATATCTATAGGAATGTAAAGCAAGATTTTATGAGAACTTTTTCTTATATATTTAATTTAAACTTCAGTTAATGCTATGTGCACTTAAAACTAAATATGTCAGCCATCTTGTGTTTATGGATGTAGCCGCGCCCTTGGGCGGAAATTTGATATCTAGACATCAAACATTCACTCTAACGTTCCCCCTGTGGGGCGGTTAATATTTTGTAAGTCATAGTGGCTCAGTCAATATTTTGCTGGACTAAGCGTAGGCTCATTAAGCCTTTAATGTACTATTGTATCAACTATATCATTGTAATTTAACTAACTGAAATAAAAAAACTATGTTTCTCTTGTGACCTCATGGTTGTTATTCGATCACGCTTCCTGCGCTCAATATGAGCGTCACACGAGGAAGACCTGTTAGCCAGGATAGGTACTGTAGGTGATAAAGTTCAAGAAACACCACGTGTTTTCGAAAGATTACGCAAGTCATTGATACGCCATCTCAATTATTGCAATGACGTTAGGGGCCACCATTTTGAACACTTGCTATGAATCTGATTTGGAAGCTAGGAACTAAAACATACAAGAACTACAATTAGTATTTCTTAATTTAGCTTTCAATACTCGAGTGAGTGTAATGATTAAAATCCCACCCAAGTGTGAACTGTGTAAGCATAACTTACTAATGTGATAAATAGAAACACATCGGAGCTTATGAAGAAGGAAGAGTATCTTAGTTTCTCCATCATTACACACAAACCAGCCATGTTTACCAAATGTACGTGATACATAGTCACACGTGCCGGTAAAAATGGCTAAACGACAGCAGTGCGAAGTAACACCGCGATTCTGGTTGCCTACCTGGCAGGCATTTACACTTGTCTCTGAGCTCAAACTTATGTGATTATCTCGAAAACCGAAAAAGCTAGACAGTTTCTCCGAGGTACCTTTTTTTGTTAATTTCTAATCCTTGTTTGAAATCTTAAGTCAAAGTTAGTAATACCTACTCTTTCATATTTTATTGCAGAAAAAAGTGTTACAACCCCCCTTTTTACATGATGGGGGTGGGTAACGGTAACAGAACAATTAGTTTATTAATTATCAAGATTTCAATAAGTAGTATACAAAGATTCGTTGTAATACCTTAATAAGTTTTCATACCATTTCATACAATAGTTGTTTTTAGCTTTATCTTTAGAAGTGAATACCACCCTTAATATTTAAGATGAACATAGGTTGCTGATGTGAATTATTCTATTTTCACCCGATAAATAGCCTGCCAATGTCTGATGCAATGTTTTAGATACACGTTGTATATAGCACCTAACCACTCAAGTAAGAATTTAGCTGTAATTTTTTAACCTAAGAAAAACATTTTATTTACCGATAAACAACAGTACACAACTCATGTTTTACATTGTGATGTAAGAAAAGAATGGCAGTACAGATAAACCACGGTCCATACAACAGAAAAATATGGAAAACTCACTAGGAAAATGTGGTTTTAGATTTAGGCAACTATTTTTGCTGGGATCCCCAACCTCTGAGTTTTAAAGAGAGTATTCGTTTGTCAAAATTGGTTAAACCGTTTTTTCGTAGATTCAACTACCGGAAATGGGCTATTCAAATTATATATACGATAATATATATAGAGAAACAAAGTGAGATATTAAAAAAATGGTATTTTGATTGAGTGAATGAATGTGTGAATATATCATTTTGAGTGATATTGAGAGTGTTGACGTAAGAGTGAGTGCGAGAAAAAGATTGTTAAAAAGTAAATATGGAAAAGTAAGAGTGAGCAAGTGAGTGAATGAGTGATTAATGGAATTAAGTGATGGTAAGAGAAGATTTTTGAAAGTAATAGAGTTTTTAAGAAAAAGTATGTGAGAGGTAACGTATGCAAAATAGAGTTTTCAAGAGAAAGAGATGGTTATTGTGTGGAAGAAAGTTGGTGTGTGAAAATATATGTGAAAGAGATTTTGTGTGAAATAGTGTGCGTGAAGAAAAATGTGTGTGGAATAATGTGTGAAATAACGTTTTTGTGCTAAATAGTGTTTGTGAGAAATTGTGTTAAGATAGTGTGAGATAAAGTGTGTAAGAGACAGTCATATTGTGTGTGAACGCGAGTGTGAGAGAAATAGAGTTAGGGAGAAAGAGAGTCTAGGAGGAATACAGTATGAGAGAAAAATATGTGTGAGATTGTATTAGAGATTGTTTGAAAGAAAGTGTGGGTGTGTGTCAGAAAGCTTGGAGAGATATTGGAAGAGAGAGAGAGAAAGATTTTGTTTGAAAGTGAGTGTGTGAGAAAGATTGTGAGAGAGAGTGGGTGTGTGGTAGAGAGAGTGTGATAAATATTATGAGAAATAAGTATGTGTATAATAGATAACTATATTATGTTAGAGAGAGGTTGTGAGAAAAAGTCTATAAAAGAGATTGTGTGAGAAAGTGAGTTGGTGAGATAGTGTGTGTGAGAGAGTGTATAAGAGAATGTGTGGGAGAGTAGATGTGTAAAAGAGAGTGTGTGTTTGAGATAAAGGGTGTGGGAGAGAGAATGTATGTGTGTAACAATATCATTATATATGGTACACATAAAGTTCTCTGTTTTTTAGTACTGGTTCTTACTACTTACTCAGTTGTATCTATAGGAAGTGCACCTGCATTTGCGTGGAGGCAGAGTGGAAAAACATTCTTGAAAATCCACTATTACTATACCCAACCGAGATTTGAACCTCAGTCACCTCATCATTGGCAGTCAAGTCTCCTGTGAGAGTAATACCTTATAACAAGAGACCACCGAGAAACATTACTTTGATAATAAATACTATACAATCCAAATTTAGTGGTAAAATGTAAATTTAATTGGACTTATTTTTATTGAAATACTAGCTTATACCCGTCACGGCTTCGCCCGAAATAATTGATAAAGTCTTTTAATTATTAATTAAACTGTTTTGATCATAAATAAACTTTATTTTTTCAAATATCTATGCCTTTTTCACAGTTATAGGTGTAAATAATTTTACCGTATTTTAATTTTCCCTTTTAAATATTTCGTAATAAAAGTAATATTTATTATTTAAGTTATCAATTATATATATATATATATATTAAATTTTAACCTTCATAATTAGTAAGATAAATAAATGAGATAATATATTTTTCGAACTACATAGCTAAAATCATATATTTATTATTTATGAATATGAAACTACGTCACACTAATTACTATTTACTTTAATTACAAGATATTAAATCACAAATCTTAGATAACATCATTTCAATCATTATTTAAAATCGAAGGCTGGGAATCTTACTAATATTATAAATGCGAAAGTTTGTGTGTTTGGATGTTTGTTACTCAATCACGCCAAAACTGCTGAACGGATTCGAATGAAACTTTGTATTTTGGTAGATTAGGTCATGGAATAACATATAGGGCAACTCCCAAACTTTGGTTTTAAATTAATCTTACAATACTTATGTTTTAACTTTTCGTATATAATATTTAGTAGTACAAGAAATATATATATATATGATTTACTTTATCAATTATTAATTTTATTTAAAGTTTAGCTAAAAATTAAAATATTTTATCAAATATTGCGTGCGAAACCGCAACGGGTAAAACTAGTAGTCCTATATATTATTCCAGGACATACTCTACCAACGTACAAAGTTTAATTCAAATCCGTTAACTTTATATTACTTTACATCACCTTTTCAAAGTTATTAAAGAACAGTTCAAAACGAATACTTACGCACAAAAAATACTATTGAGCTTTTAACATAAAAGTGACTTCGTATTTACACGTGAAAACCACCAAATTTCTCTCAACTTTTCAGTCTGTAGAAATATTTTGAAGGTTGGATGGTGCGTAAGTTTTCGTTTTGATCGGTTCTTTACTAACTTTAAATAGTGAGGTAAAGTAATATAAATTTAGTAATGTCTTAATTATATAATAACATTCATATTTACTCGTTATATTAAATTAATATCACAATATATAACTTATCTCTTATATACGAAAAGTTTAAACATTAGTAATGTAAAATCAAAGGTTGGGCATAGTCATATATGTTATTCCATGACCTAATCTACCAACATACAAAGTTTCATTCGAATCCGTTCGGCAGTTTTGTTGTGATTGACTAACAAACATCCAAACACACAAACTTTCACATTTATAATATTAGAAAGATTGTTAAAAAAATTAACACTAAAACTTAAGACATAAGAAAAATGAGATATATAAAATATTACTTTGAAATATCACCGACATATACATTCAACGTTAAGTATTAGCTAGGGAATATAACTGAACTTATTGGTTTTATGATATTATTTGAAAAAAAATGAACACCCAAGCCCATACTTAAAAATCAAAATGTTTATCTAAACACATTTATGTATTATTAGCTATTTCAATTTCTTTTTGAAATAAAATATATACCAAAACTTATTTAAACATAGTGATGTATTTTTTAATTTATAAATTAAAAACTATATCACTATGTTTAAATAAGGTTTGGTATATATTTTATTTCAAACGCGGAACGCAAAAAAATTATTTGGCAAAATTGATTATTTAACATTCAATATGCCAATTATAGTCAATATTGTGGATTTAAATGCGAGTTAACGATAACTACATCCCAATAAAAATAAATATTTGCACAGTTTAGGAAACTAATTTCTTCATTCGAAGAATGTATTTAAGATATGTGCTAGGACCAGTGATTATAACGGCAATTTTGTGATCAGAGTTACTTATTCAAAACTAGATAAGAAGAACAGTATTAAAACAACTAAAATGATGTATTTTTAACAATTTATTATTGGTTTGTTTAGTACATACGTTTTAACCATGATGATTAAACTTATTACACCGTACAACTTAAGTAAGAGTTGATATAATATTTTTAACCAAAGAGAACTATTGTATTTTCAAAATGAGTTTATTACAGTCCAAACAAAAATAGATTATCTACAGGTATGAAACTATACACTGTACAAATCAGAATTCCCCTGGTGAAATAAACAAAGAAATAAAGGCTGAAAATTCTTAAGGAAAATAAGATTTCCTTTGTAAACTATTATTTTTTACCTACATCCTGGAACAATAGTTTTTAAAATTAGGGTTCGTTTGTCATATTCTGTTAATCCATTTCCTGATAATATTTATACTACCGGAAATGATCTTTTCAAATTGTATGTATATGTTTATAAATTTAAGATAAATTCAAAGGCTTTTCAAAGAACTAATTATTATTCTACACTATAAACAAGGATATACCAGATCCTACACCTCACGAAGGTTTCGCTGCGCTTCTTGAGCCAGGTTGATTCCATCAACACTGGTATTTGCCAGTGTCATTGACATGCGCAGTTGGTAAACGGATCAATTTCAAAATGGTCATCATAAAGGCACCATTGTAACCATATTGAACAGTCTGCGTAAGCTCTTTGAGAGGTAGAATTGTAAGAAGAAGTGTTTGGGCTGCTACCTGAACCTTACATGTGGAAGTAAGACGATTAACAATAAATATATATTTGGGTACTCTCTCTGGAGAAACCATGTTTTTAATTAGATCTTCTTGAAATGTCCATTGTTGGCACCTAGCGATATCTGTGTTTAAAGGATCAAACTTTCCCATGGAGCGCACCCATTATACCCTGGATGCTGTGGGTGTATCGTATAATTTGTGTGTGTTTTAGGTCCAAAATATGTTACCGAAGAGGGTGGAAAAGGGGTTTTGGGGTTAAGCCATACTGTCTCAGATCCACACAAATAGGGACGGGAGAGAAATATTTACTATAGGTCATTACAATTTAAGTATATTTCCTTATAAATGTTATTGTAATTTGATCATTAATTTGTGTATGCGCATAAGCCGAACGGGTAGTAAGACTTGGTGCTAATAATAATTTGTGCATTGGTTTCTCATTGATGAATAAATGGCCGTGGACTAAATGTTGTGCCTGTCCTAGTCTTAATTTATATATCCAAGACATACGACAGGCTCAAAAAGCCAGTGATGAAAAATATAGGTCTTGAATAAAATATTGGCTCAGCTGGAAACAGTAATGGATGTAAAAAAAACTATTTAAAAAACTCTATTAAGAGCACTGTAGTTAATGGTTTAAGCAAATAGCTTAATGATTTATTTATTTTATATAAATCTCGCTAATGATCATATTTTTAAGGCCACTTAAATATTTTGCTTGTCAGTGGAAATCTATTTTTCAACACATCCTAGTATCTTTTTGAATTATACGTATACATGAATACGCTAGTGGAATAATGAGAAGGAAGGATGAATTTAGGAGGATATAATATAGGCATATTGTGTGGAGGTAATTTGGGAAACCATGTAGGGAAAAACAGCTTTATAACATCCAAATGGAGTTCGAACACTGATACCCTGTTCAGTTAACATGAAAGTGACGCTCTATAGCATAAGAACACTGATGCAGTTTTGTTGCTGTTTTTTCCCAATTATTAAAGATTTAATTACAGCGTTTTAATAAAAGAGATTTATTGAGTGTTTGTAATGGCATTTCTCGTTTGTTTTAGTGTGTAATCTTTTTAACTCCACGTATTACTACCGGTTCGATTTATACTCTTATTTACTAAATACTCTAATAAGTTAGGTATGAGTAAGTATGAATTTAGAAGAAGTTCACTCATTTTTGAGTGAAGGTAGAGTGAAAACCCGTTTAGGAAAGGCTTTCCTCAGTACAGCCGACCAGGATCAAATCCCTATTTCCCCACGTAAGACAATCTATGTTTATAATGACACATAAAACCATACGACCACCAAAGCGGGTCCTATGAATATTGGAGATGGTTTTTCACATATGATTCTTAACTCATTTGTCATTATTCTATGAGTTAGATTACTTTAAGTATCTACTTTCTTTATCCCTGGCCCATTTAGCATAAATTTGCAAATAGTCCAAACAGCTAATGACCTGTGGTGCACATAAAGATGTTAGTATCAATTTTGTACTTTTGACATTAAATCATAATAATAATGGTTAAGGAAGTTAAACATTGATAAGTCAAAAGTGAAGGTGATTTCAAAAAATTCAGAGCCGTTGAAAATCAAAATTAAAAACCAGGAGTTTAATAACATAGAGAAGTGCAAGTACCTTGGAAGTCTACTGACAAAGAATGCCTACTAATCTAAAGAAGTTAGTTCAAGGATCGCCATGACCAAGGAAACTTTAAACAAGAATAGGTTACTGATGACCAGCAAGTTGAGTTTGGAACTGAGGAAGAAACTGATGAAATGCTACATTAGGAGCATCGCGCTGTTTGGAGCAGAAACTTGGACTATTAGGAAGATGGAAGAGAAATACTTGAAGTGCTTTAAAATGTGGTGATGGAGAAGACTTAGGAAGATAGGGTGGAGAAATAGGGTGACAAATGAAGATGTTATAAGAAATTTTGATTAGAAGAGATACATTTTAGATGCGATTCTTCGACGCTAAGCAATCTGGATCTGAAACATCCTTAAGAGAAACTGTCTTCTTCATGAAGTCGTAGAAAGAAAGGTTGAGGCGCAGAGGATCTTAGGAAGAAGGAGGATTCAAATACCATATGACTTGAAGGTGTAACGTTATTTGCTACCCTACCATGTATTTCCTTATATTTTTATAAATATTTTACAATTTATTTTTGTTTTAAATGTTGTACTTGAAAGTTCGTACACAGCTTAATGTGCTGTGTTTCCATTCGTGACAAAGTAATACTATTTAAATCCATTCACAATTAAACAGAAGGAAGATCGTCTAATACGGTTATAAATAATTTAAAAAAATGAATTTTGAACTATGGAAGAACACTTACCTTTTTATTAAACATATTTATCCTTCTAAGAAGTTAGTTGATTCTTATTTATTTATTTTCAATGTTGGCCATTATTTTATTTAAATACATGCCCAGATCTGTTAAATATGAGAGTGGCATGTCTCGTAATTATAAATTAAGTAAGAAAAGGAATATACATTTTAATTATTTTAAGAAACCTTGTATATATTCATTGACATATATTTCAATCTTTATATTAAATTTGCATTATATTTTATATTCATCCTTAGTCCATAACCAACATTCTATCTTTTGTTTTAATGTATAAGTTTTCTCTTTGGACTTGGAAGAATATAGGACGTTTTTAAATATGATTCCTGGAACAATTTCTGAAGAGGATTATGGTCTTCTTCTTCAGGGCGTCCTTGTGGTATGGAACCAAATATGTGTGGCTCATTAATATATTTATTTTAAAAGTGGAATCCTAGTTTAAAAGTGGGATATTAATATATAAATATAAATATGAATGTGTAGAGAAGAACTAGGGCTTATTGATATCCTAAAACTTTAAATTGTGTGCAATTAAGGAGAGGAAACAAATTTCCTACATATTTGATGTTTCAACACAACATATATATTCTTGGTGAGATCCAGACCAATCTTCATATATACATTATTTTTCATCAAGATTTCAGGATTAATGTAAACATTTCAGAAAAGACTAAATATATCAAAACACATTATTGAATACAGAGCATTGATTCATATTTTATTTTATGTCAAAATATTAATGTCATTGATTTTTATTTTCTCACTATCTTACAGGTAGAGAAAGTATTGTGTTCGTCAAAAATATAGAACTCGAAATCTTGATGAATCTCGACGTTTAATGTCCCCCTTAATCCAAAATTGTGGGTTTTGAATTTCCGTCTCTCCTTCTGTATATCTGTCTCTACCTCCATTTAGAGCCTAAGTTATTTATCGATCAGGCTAACACATGATAACTATTATTTTCATAGGTTTGCTCCGAAGGGTTTTATGAATTGGATATCCAACCATAAAATTAAGGATAGTTTACTGAAGGGAAAAAAGAGAAAAACTCGATTTTATAAAAATTGTGTTTAACGATTTTGGATAAATTTCGTTTCTAAATATTTACAAATATTCCAAACAAAATGGCTACTCTCAATATTTTGGCAAAATGACTTTAAAGGCCTGGTCTGATGCGTAATTTAGCATGATCTTTTATCATATCTCCGAAACCATTAGAGATATGAGATTACTTATCAGAAAAAATATGTAGATATATTTAAAATACAATTATTTTATCAGAAGCATAATGTTATAAAACCAATGACTTTCAAGTTATACGCACATATTTATATTTTTTTTAAATTTTTGAAAACAAAAGGTAAAGTATTGAGACCTTAAAAAAAATTTAGCTTGAAATGTTGATGGATGCCGACGTCTTATAACACCCCGAACACTAGAAAGTGGTTTTTGCAATGCCATCTGCCCGTGTGTCTGTTAAACTTAAGATTAGTTTAATAAACGGCGAAGGTGACCTGGCGGTCTAGGGTTAAGGTGTCAGACTTATTTGCTGGCGGCCGGGGTTCAATCCTAGGTCACGGCAAAGATTTATCTGATTACCAAACCCTTCCTTCACCTCTAACAAGACATCTTGTGAATGTGAAGAATGCCAGGCCTCCACCGTGGTTCGGATTCCACGTTAAACTGTAGGTCCTTCATTTCATCTCACAATAACCCTACCATTACACATTAGCGTAAGTGCGTATAACCCGAACGGGTAGTAAGACGCGGTGCTAATAATAATAATAATAAAAGGCGAAGAGAAAATAAATCAATTTTCTCAAAAGCGGTTCAAACGATATTGATTAAAATTCTTATCAAGACGTTGGTTAAGATTGTAGATAGATTGGCTATTTTCATTTTCCCATGAAAATTACTTTTAGGGTAATTTAGAGAAACTGAAATTTCTGTATCACTGCAACTATTTGAGATACTAAATAACTTATCATTGCAAAGGTGTAGTACTATTAAAAGTAAAAAAACTAAAAAAAACTATATGAAATATATTTGTATGAAACCAACAGTTTAAATGAGCACCTGCCTCGGTGGCGTAGTTGGCTAACGCGCTTGTCGTGTTGAAGCTCGACTGCTGAGGACGGCGAGATCGAGGTTCGAATCACGGTCGGGTGAACTGTGAGTGGTTTTTCCTAAATGGTTTTCCACTCTCCCTCCACGCAAAAGCGGGTTCACTTCCTCTAATTCAACCTTCCCAAGTCCTAATCTATTAGAGTAATTAGTACTTAAGTTGTATAAACCGAACGGGTAGTAAGACGCGGTGCTAAATATTATTATTATTATTATTATTATTAGTAGTAGTAGTAGTAGTTTAAATGAGATTTCGTCCAATATATTAATACAATTTCGTGAACTTTAGTTGTAAAGAGATATTGATTAAATTTTAGTGCAATATTTCTCCAATGCCATAGAGAAATTAAATATAAGTAAGTCTCGCAAAAAAGTTTATTTTCCCTTAAACATCTTAGAAGAAATATTTGTACAACAATAATATATTTTCATTTTGGATTCAAGAGTCAATATTTACATTATTTGTATGTCAAAATTTATAAATGAGTAATTTAATAATAATGCGATGACATGAAGATGAGCAACACCCAATAAAATAACAAAAATGATAACCTGAAGTCAACATTTTAATACGAAGTGTTGACCCTTGTGGAACCAATATTGATTTCTTTTATCGGTTCAAACATACAAATGAGGACATTAGTTCTTTAAAAATAAAATTATAAAATTTAAAACCGAAACTCAAAAAAGTTTTACACAGGTATAGAGCAAAATATACTTGGGTTTTCTAGTGTATATTATTTAGTTTAACATATAATACGAGTTTTGAGTAAATATCTCAATTTTAAAAAATCAGAGCGAGAAATTCCGTGCGGAGTTTAGTGCCATTTATTTATTTTAACTGTCCATATTTTACTTTAAGTGGTTTTTTTCAACTCTTGCAGAGATTTACAGCATACCATTGTTTTAGGTATGGTATTGTAGTTATTATTAACATTGCATCATTCATAAAAAACGTTCCTGAGCACACCCAGTGGTCTCAAGTGTTAAGAGTCATCGTGCCACTGTCAGAGTTCAAGCTAAAGGTTTTTTTGTTATTATTTTTTCCTAGTTCCTAGGAGTGGCGCCCGATATACGTATATAATTTTATTCATCTCGACGGGAACCCTTTTGTGTAACATATTTGGAAGACTCCCTTGTATTTTTATTAGAAAGGAAAGAATAAAATTCTGAGAGATGAAGTAGGAGGCAGAGGAGCGCATTGGTGGTTAAGTTCACTGAAAAAAGGAATAGACCTGACGTAAAACAGAACACCTTATAATAAAAAGGTTAGTTCATGGGATATGAATTTCTGAGAAAGGTCACAACTTAATTATTTAAAATTTCTGTAATTATATTTACCCGTGTCCACTTAGGTAACTGGAGTATTTATATTAAATTAGTTAACTTAAAGTGGGACTCAAAATAAAAAAGGAGATTTATACAATGTCAGTGTCTGTAACAAATTTGACAAAATATTAAGTTTATAATATTTACAATTTTGAAAAGTTTGTGGCCAGGGCTTGCACAAGGGCTTCATGCGCCCTAGGTGAAACTTAAAATTTGTGTTCCGGTTGTATTCTGTAGAGAATAAAAAACCTCACCCACTACGTGAAGCAAAACAATAATAATAATAATACAGTGTCAGATTATTAGAAATAAAAAAAGACTATTAAATACAAATATTTGGTGATTGAACCTTCCTTCCAACATCCTATAATCAATTTTTACAAAATTATAATTACTTGTAACTCTACTATTTATATTTTAGAAAAATGTTAGTTAAATATCAAAGTGATTCACCGAAAGAAGCCAAATATTTAAAAATCATGAAGGTGATTTGATTTTTAATCCATTTTAATTTAGAAATAATGTTTAACTAATGTGATTTATATAAATTTCTTTTAAACAGAAAAAAGTATAATTTAGAGGCAAATAATCATAATTTTTTCTTTATATAAATATTATAATTGCAGATTTAAATTGTTATAACGCTATTCTTGATAAAGACTATGATATACATACATAATCTAGATAATTGATACTCTTATTTGTCATGGATTCTATATTTAATATGTCTTATATTATTAATTTTAATATATATAATCAATTATAAATTGTAATACTCCTAAATTGTATTGACAAAATTACATATTGTATTTTCTAGCTATTATTAAATATTTATTATTATAGAACCATGTTTGACTTGAATTATTATACATATATTCTCTAATTAGCATTAAACCCAAGTATTGCGGTTATTTTATGTCATTTTAAAGAGTAATTGAGTTTTTGTTCAATAAAATATAATTGAAATAATGCTAGAAATAATCTAAATTTCAATTTCATGTCCTAGCTAAACAGTTTACGAACATAATAGGTCATGTCTGTAATACTATTTTTTCAAATATCAAATACATATTTTGAAATCATCACCAAATCTATTATCAAAATTTATAATTTTATAACAATATTTTTAATTGTAATTAAAATAAATATGACAATAATTCAGACACGGGATCAAACTCGTTACTTTAAGGTCATTTTTACTTAATTTTGCGCCAAACCCACTAGCTTGGTCGGTAGTGTGTGTACAAATTGATCAAGGAGTCTCAGGTTCAATTATTGGTAGAGCCAAAAATACATCGTTGATTAAATAATTAATGAGGGCTTTACCTTTCACAGTGAAAAATTAACATGTAAAATTCAATTATTGTGTTTGTTCTATATTCAAGTTGGTTTATATTATTAATGTGCTGATACTATCCATTGTTTCAGAAAATGAATATAAAATACCTAAAAAGAAGTGTATGTTCATGTTGTAATTATTTGATTATTAATCTTTGGTTTCTACGTTAATATGGACAATCATCACGTATTAGTTTGTAAAACGTTTTATTTTAATTAATTAAAATGTTTAATTATTATTATAGGGATTTGTTTGATACATACACTAGAACTTAGCTCTGTATCTATAGATAAAGTTCCATGGTGTGATACTGCAAGTGAGCTATACTAACTGAGTGGCAGCTGTCGTTAGAAAAAAGAAGCGCCATTCGTAGATGGAGGGTATCATGTCAGCACAAAGTGCCCCCCTCTTACTAATCTCGGTTTTCTAAACCAGAGATAATACTTATTGATTTAAGTAGATTTTCATTTGTTCTAACGAGGCAGAGTTTGACTCCTTTCTAGACCCACTACTTCATAGATACATTTCGGAAACGCTGGGGATGGAACAAGTTACCTTTGGATTTGTAGCCAGGAACTCTGTCCACGTGGTCCCTTACACGCTCAGTTATTCCTGTATACTTGTCTGAACAAACTTGTTTTCACCGTGAAGACGGAGATTGTAGGGACTTTTAATTTGCGCAAACTACGGATTGCGCAGTAATAAAGCGCAGCCTGTGCTATTTGGAAATCTGAAAGAAAAGATGCCTGTGCAAACTAGGACTGTGCAGTTAAGACGGAGAGTTTAAAGGGGCTGTACAGTCACCTCCTTGTACTATTATTATTATTATTATTATTATTAGCACCGCGTCTTACTACCCGTTCGGGTAATACGCACTTACGCTAATGTGTAATGGGTAGGGTGATTGTGAGATGAAATGAAGGACCTACCGTTTAACGTAGAATCTGAACCACGGTGGAGGCCTGGCACCTCCTTGTAATCCTAGAAGATTAACAGTCAGTCTCGAGTGAAGAAGAGTTTTATTTATTTTCAATCTCTTACTTAGTTTGTAAAAGAAAAAAGAAACCTCATAAAGAAGAGTAGAGTTTAATGAATTAGATGGCTTAAGCCGTGTTTACTAAAAAGAGACAGTAACTGTTATTAGCAAATCAATTTGTTAAGTAAAATTAAATATTAACTGAATGATTGGAGAAACTATATCCGGATCGATGAAGATACTTAAGTTGAATTACTATCAAAATCATAATTGCTACTGAATTTATATTTTTATTGTAATAGTGCTTAGATTTTATTTTCCATAAACATGGCATACTTTTCTACATAGATTTATAGATTAGTTCAAAAAATCTTTGGAAAGACCCCATAAATCACATACAATCTTAGTTTTAATTTTAAAATGGTATAAAACGACCCGAAACTTACAATATCTGGGCCAATACTTCACGTGCTTGACTGAGCGTGTAGGGTTTAGAGATAGCTCCATCCTATCTATGCTTACTTAACTGCGCAGTTTGACTGCACGTGCTTGACTGAGCGTGTAGAGTTAAGAGATAGCTCCGTCCTATCTTTGCTTACGTAACTGCGCAGTTTGACTTCACGTGCTTGACTGAGCGTGTAGAGTTAAGAGATAGCTCCGTCCTATCTGTGCTTACTTAACTGCGCAGTTTGACTGCACGTACTTGACTGAACGTGTAAAGTTAAGAGATAGCTCCGTCTTATCTGTGCTAACTTAACTGCGCAGTTTGACTGCACGTGATGACTGAGCGTGTAGGTTTAAGAGATAGCTCCGTCCTATCTGTGCTTACTTAACTGCGCAGTTTGACTGCACGTGCTTGACTGAACGTGTAGAGTTAAGAGATAGCTCCGTCTTATCTGTGCTTACTTAACTGCGCAGTTTGACTGCACGCGAAGACTGAGCGTGTAGGGGGCCCTGAGAAGGGAAAATTTTGTATCTCCTGCAAATTATGTTCGCCGTTGCTGTAATCTATATTTAGATTATTCCAAGCTTGGCTTTATTTCTCTCAATGGCTTTGTACGTTTAACCGGATTTAACTTTTTTTAAATTTTTGATTATCATTATAATATTGGAATGCTCTATATGCCCAAACTATATCCATAAGCTCTAGCCATGTGATCGTGGTATTTTAATTAATCATTTAATAGCAATTCTTTTATAGGAATTGCATTGTTTGCTGTAAGAAACCACTAATTAAAACAAGATGCTCAAAGTAACTTAATTTGTTAAAGTAGGAAAAAATACCTAGTCACTTCAACGCAAACTTATTTCGTCTAAAACGAGGATGAACTAATTTATTTATTTCAATTTTAATTTGTAATAACAGAAATCCAGCTAACTGTTCTTAATTTATTATGAAAACTCCAAAAAGACGGCTTAAAGTGTAATATGAGTTTACATTTTATTATTATTATTATTATTATTATTATTATTATTATTAGAACCACGTCTTACTACCCGTTCGGGTTACACGCACTTACGCTAATGTGTAATGGGTAGGGTGATTGTGAGATGAAATGGAGGACCTACAGTTTAACGTGGAATCAGAACCACGGTGGAGGCCTGGCATTCCCCACAGAGTTTGCATTTAATTTTTTAGGTTGTTTTATTAATAACAATATATGCAGTACTTGACACTAGATTTTACTTTTAATGTATTAATCTTACAAATCACCTGAAATTCTATTGATTATTAAAATTCTTTCTAAGCTGATTTTATTAGATATACCTTTTTTATTCATTACCTGAGTTTGAGTTACCATCTTCTCTTTTTACTTTAAGCATACTCAAGGATTAAAAATAATCTCTCTTTTACCAAAATAATTTTATTTTGACTTGTACAGTAGCCCTATGGCTTCTTTGGTGCTGACCGACAGCTTTAAAAAGTTACCAGACCAAATTACGTATCCCTATGCTGAACCAGATGATATGTAGAAATATGTGATCAGCAGCTGTTACTTCTGACGGTCAAAATGTATGTATATACCTAAATATTGACTGTCAGAAGTCAGCTGTAAGCTGTCAGTCAGCACCAAAGAAGTCGTGGGGCTACTGTATCTTGTATGATGTTAGTGCAGTTTTTTATTTAGTTGTGTACTTTTAATAATATGTATGTTTTTAGAGAGAAAAAAATGTAAACTCTCTTCGATCATAGCATGGTATAATGAGATACCTTTGGAGTAGAATAGAATGATCATGATGGGGATATCTAGTATAGAATCTCAGTCGGATAAATCGAGGGTGGTTTTTACAAAATGGTTTTTAATCGGCCTACAGGCAAATGCAGGTAAACTTGGTCTAAATATAACCTTCTTTATCCATAAAAAATAAGCATAATAGGTACATAAGCGTATAGCCAGAACGGCTGTTAAGACGCAGCGCTAAAAAAAATAATCAAATCTCTTAAAATAAAAATCCCTTAAAATACATAAAAATAAAACTGTAATTCATTTTTATGTGATAAACAAGAAGTGTAAATCTTTAAACTTTGTTTATTTTCGTAAGCTATGTTTGTGAATAGTCCTAAATAGTAAATTGTTAACTTATTACTAATTTGTGTGTATTGTGTGTCTTTACATTTATTATGCGCATTTTGTTTTACTGTTGTCGATTTCTTTTGCCATGGGCCTGTAGTCTTTATTTTATTTATCTAAAATGAAGCGATCGAACAGGGTCCTCTTTTGTGCGCATGATTTAATAAAATAATAATTAAGTCTGAGTTGTTTAATTCAGTGGTCCTCCCGGTTGTTATAAATGGGGATTCCTCAACTGTCAAGCCTGAATATTGGTCCATGTGGGCCTGAGAATTAAGAAAACGAGTGCCCAGATTACAGTGACGTTAGTTATTCCTGAGCAAGCCACATAAATAGCAGCTTAGTTATCAGATATTATTAGTGTAATATTCTCAAGAGTATAACAATAAGTTGTGCATCTCAAACGCTCATTTAAGTACTATTCTGCATTTTACATATTAACTGAATTTAATAATAAGTATTGATCTCTATGAACTGTTTCAACGAACACAAGGTCTTTCTTCACTGGATAAACTCTGCAACAAACCATCTTGGCTTTGAATACTGAGAGAGCGCACGCGCGCAGCAACATTGTGACTTCACGCGATTGGCCATCCATAGCAATTCAACTTTAATAGTGAGTTTCATTACAACGAGCAGTGTCGTGCTCACAAATATAACAAGTTAACTTAGAAGGTTTAAAAGACAATCTTTGAATAGGGTATGTCTATGAATGTCTTATTCTCTTACATCTCATGTTTGCTTAAGATAATTTCGGCGCAAGAACAACTTAAATCACTAATCAGAAATCATGATGTTCTAGGTGGAAGCTTCACCGGTATGCAAACATTTGTGGATCAATTTTATGAAAGAAACACAAGCATGATTGAAGTAAAGATGTGTTATAATAATTTAAGTAAAATCTGAGACCAATATCAGGTATTCCAATTAAAAATTGGACAAACTGATCTAGAATCATCTACTGAAAATGAACGATATATCAGTAATTTGAGGATGGTTACTATACAGTTTGCGCAACTATGCTAGGCAGGATTTAATAGAACAAACTACAGTTGCGCAGAGTTTAACATTTAATGGGCAAGCATAATCAGTAAATTCGAGTTCAAACTCCCGTAATAATTCAAGCATACGATTTCTTGCCGTAAAACTAGCTACTTAGGATGGCGAATATGAGAAATGGACAACCTTTTTTGACAGTTTCAAGGCCATGCTACACGAGAACGGACAAGTTCATACAATCCTGAAGTTTCAGTATCTTGTGTCATCACTTTCATGTCAGGCTGCACAGTCAGTAAAAAACCTACCTCTATAAAATTACTTTAGGATCGATACCAAAACAAACGTCTTATCGCATCTACCCAGATAAGGCAATTGCTAGACATTCAAACTATTTGGAAGGAATCCGCAGTAGAATTACTACAATTAATTATTATTTCAAAGAGTAACTTAAGTGCAGATAAGGCACTCATTATTGACATACCTTTATATTACCTACTTCTTGTCCATCTCTTTAAACATAGAATTGATACTATGACAAGGAGAGAAGGGGAGTTAATAATTTCTGATAAGTCATTCCCAACATTATATAGTTTCATTGAAATTTTGGAACGCTGAAGGCAGACATTATAAAATATGAGGCCTTTTTATAATGAACACATCAATTTAGGCAAACATGAAATTAATTTCAAGGTGATGAGATTGCCTCGACACACCAACTCAATAGTTAGCATTTCACAAAGACTGTGCCATTACTGTGGTAATAACACCCAGAGTCTGTACAAATTTAATGATTTCTTGTATGCCAGTTTGTATGATAAGAAGCAATAAGTCAGACAAAGAGGTTTATGTTTCAACTGCTTACAAAATGGTCACAGTGTAAATGAAAGTCCTAGCATACACAAATGTAAAAATTGTGGTGCCCTCACAATACATTGATTCACAATGAATGGCGTTTGCCAGTAGGTGTGCATAAGAATGAAGTTAGGTCAAGTCAAAATAGTGAGTACCATGTCAGCACGTACTAACAGGGTCTGGGTGAGTATGAACAACAAGACAAAGCTTGTTTGAGTCCTACTCAGGGCAGCTATTGTAGTCTCAAAAAGCGATGTCGAACTCAAGTTTTATTTTCTACAGCGATCATAAAGGTCAAGGACAACCTGTGTCACACTCACCCCTGCGGGGTACTTTGAGAATGTGGCTCACAGTCGAACTTCATCATGAAGTCACTTGCTCAGCGGTTAAAACTGAGACGTCAGCGCAACCTATTGCCAATTAAAGGCATCAATGACATTTTTGGTATACAGCTTCACAAAGAGTAGAAGTACAATTATTGTCAAGGTTTTCAGAGTACTCAGCTAATATAACATGCTACGTAATCCCTAATATTACAGGTGTCATGACAGCTACACGTCTAGACATTGGTGAGTGGTGTATCCCTGAATACATTAAGCTAGCAGATGATCAGTTTCACATCCCTGGTTATATATACATGCTTTTAGGCTCTGATCTGTTCCTGCACTTACTAAAGTGTGGGTGGCGGACACGTGATAAAAATCATACTGTACTGCAGAGGACAGAATTGGGTTGGATTCTTGCTAGAAGGATGTCAACGAGTACTGTAAGAAAGCAACCAAGATCTTCCACATCATTCTTCTTGATAAATGAGCCTAACCTAAGCTAGCAGGTGCAATGCTTTTGGGAACAAGAAGAGTTTGTATCTTTTCCATACACTGACGAGTAAAGGTATTGTGAGCAGCAATTTATTGATAATACGTCAAGGAATGAAACAGGAAGTTTTGTCATGCGTTTGCCTTGAAGGGCAAACCACGCCTCATTGGGTCAATCCATCATCGGTGTCAAGAGCAGATTCCGACATCTGAAAAGGAAATTCTGCAAGAAACAATTTCTTCCAGAAGATTATGTAGGGCTTATGGAGGAGTAGCAGGGCTTAGGCCATATGAAGCTGTTACCTGTACCTCATTACAATCCAGGATCAGAGTGCAATGCTTCTATGGAACCAGCGTTCTATTTACCTCGTCATGATGTCCATAAGGAAAGTAGTACGACCACAAAGACACGGGTCGTCTTTGATGCTTATGCTAAATCATAAAGTAGAATGCCATTAAATGATATTTTCAATGGTTGGTCCTACCCTACAACAGAATCTACATTCTATAGTATTGCGTTTCAGAACACATACAAATGCAATGACTGCTGATATCATTAAGATGTACAGACAAATTCCCATAGATACAAGAGATTTTAATTTACAACGCATATTATGGTGCTCAAACCCAGAAGCACCATTAGAACATTATCAGTTAACAACTGTAATATATTTCACATCATCTGCCTCCTTTTTCGCAACCAGATGCCTCATACAGCTTGCTAATGAATCATAAGTTAACTATCCTGAAGCGTCAGAAGCTCTCAGTAGGGATATTTATATGGATGACCTTCTACTTGATCTATCTACTTGACGTTATCCTAGATCATAAGAGAGAAACACAACTCTCATTCAAGTTCAACCGCTTGAGGGAGTATGGACTCTGGGTTTATTATGGCATCCTGAACTGTATTAATTACAATTTGATATATCTGTGAAGGTTCATAAAGGTCCAGTCATTAAAAGGATAGTACTAGGTATCATATCTTCAATCTTTGATCCACTCCCACTCACACCTGCGGAGTACTTTGGGATTGTGGCTCACAGTCGAACTTCATCACGGAGTCACTTGCTCAGCGGTTAAAACTGAGACGTCAGCGCAACCTATTGCCAATTAAAGGCATCATTGACATTGCTTTTACAGCTTCAAAAAAGTAGAAGTACAATTAATGTCAAGGTTTTTAGTGTACTCGGCTAATATAACATGCTATGTACTCCATATTATTACAGGTGTTATACCAGCTACACGTGTAGACTTTGGCGAGTGGTGTATCCCTGAAGACATTAAGCTAGCAGATGATCAGTTTCACATCCCTGGTCATATAGACATGCTTTTAGGCTCTGATCTATTCTATCACCAGTGATACTTTATTACAAGAAATTTATGCAGTGCTTATCGTAAGGTCTTTTTTTAGTGCAATGATGTACTTCCCATAGAAATGCAAGAAGAATTTAGTTTGCTTTAAAATCATATGCTACGGTACTCTACAAGTGGGAGGTCGTTTGCAGCATGCTGAGATTGAGTACGACAAGAAACACTTGATCATATTGACAACAAGCTCCAACTTCACAAGATTAATCATTCAAAATGAGCGTCTAAGACTACTTCATGCTGGGTCACAGTTGTTTATTGCAGCTCTAAGAGTACGATATTGGATAGTGAATGGCAAGAGTAATGTACGCCAAATAATACACAAGGGTATTAAATGCTTCAGGCTAAAGGAAAGGGCAGCTCAACAACTAATGGGACAGTTACCAGAAAATCATGTACGTTCAGCTAGGCCATTTCTGAAATGTGTTGTAAATTACGCTGGTCCATTCTTAATTATTCAAGTTGGGAGGAGTAGCAAGGTCAAGGTAAAATACTACACAGCGTTTTCCTATATTTTACAACAAAGGTTATCCATATTGAACTAGTAAGCGATCTGACAACAGAGGCCTTCATAGTGGCATTTCATAGTATTTCTTCCAGACGCGGAGGAAGTAACAATATCCACAGTGATAGTGGTATTAATTTTATTAAGGTTAATAATTATCATCGATTTGTTTTTAGATTATTTAAAAATGATAAGTTTAAGGAACAAGTGGCTGGTTTGGCAAGTATTGAAGGTATACAACAGAATATTATCCCTCCGGGATCACCACATTCTGGTGGCTTTTGGGAAGCGGGTGTCAAGTTGATGAAATTCCACATGATACTTAATGTAGGCAATACAAGTCGAGCCTTTGAAGAGTTGTGTACAGTCTTAGCACAAATTGAAGTTTGCCTAAATTCTCGTCCTCTTTGTCAATTATCAGCTGATCCCAGTGATCCTCAAAGTCTGACCCCGGGTCATTTCTTGATAGGTGGACCTATCGCTGCAATACCAGAGTCAAACTACGCACAAATTCTAATGAATAGACTGTCTAGGTGGCAACTGGTTCAACAAAACACCCAGCGATTGTGGAAGTTGTGGCCATCCGACTCCTTAAGCCAGCTCTAGCAGCGTTTCAAGTGGGCTACTGTATCCCCCGATCTTCAACAAGGGATGGTTTTGCTCCTGAAGGATGATAATGTTCCCCTTATACGGTGGAGACTAGCAGTGATAGAAGAAATCGATCGTGGTCTTGACAATCGTGTTCGAGTATATTCTATTCACCGTAGGAATTGACTTGTGAAAGGCCTTTTTTCCTACCATAAATCTACTATATAGTAGGATATTGTTAGGAAAAAAGACCTTTCAGAGAGTAATTCCTACCGTGAATGGAATATAGCTACTGTCCGTACGTTATCTAGTGTTGTGAAACGGGGGATACAAAAGCTGTGTCCCCTACCAATTGACTCAATCGACTAATGTACAGTAGTGCTTCCATTTAAAACCTTCCAACTTTGTTGTTAAAAATATGTGTTACTTTTGGTGGTTGGTGTGTTGTGTATTGTGTCTCTATGCATTTACTATGAGCATTTTTCTTTACTGTTGTCGCTTTCTGTTGTCATAGCCCTGTAGTCGGTTTTATTTATCTAAAATGAAGCGACCAAACATTTGTGCGAGTGATTTAATAAATTAATGATTAATTCTGACATTTTAATTCAGTGGTCCTCCTTGTTATAGATAAGGATTCCTCAGCCATCAATTACGAATACTAATTAAGGTCATAGATTGAAGAAAGTGAATATAAGACAGATACTACAGATTCAACCACAAGAGGTGATGATAAATTAATAGTGAGAAATACAATGTGTGAAATCAACCGGTTTTCGAGTAAAACATAAATTTTACCTCCTGGATCAAAGCTAATAGCATTATTGAGGTCCAATTATGTTATTCTAGATAATGATGTCAATGTAGATAAACTTTCACTCCCCCCTTTGTCTCTTATACTTGACTAACTTGTAGAGTTACAAAATATAATGTCGAGCTTAATAATGCAGATAATGTGGCGGTCATCTTAAGTGAATCCGCATCTTTTTACGACTACATTTTTGTTCTAAATAAATTTAAAAATCATTACCTGTTCTTTCATTGACATTCAGACCATATAGATATAAAAACTTATAAGTTTATTAGGCCCACCAATTATGAATGGAGTTTCCAGTTTGATAGTTATTTTCTTCTCCAAAATCATTTTTGAGGAAAAGCTCACACAGATGCAACAGGTTTCTCTTGATCATTTCAAAAGTTTTTGTATCTAATGATCGAATCACATAATAGTGGTAAATGATCACAGAGTAGGTATCTAAAATTTTATCTATAGGCCCTAGTGTACCAATCGCGCTCTTCTTTTTTAGAACTTTAGTGAAAAAAATTTAATCGTGGGAATATGTTCTTTAAGGAAATGTATAAATCAAGAAAATTATGATGATGTTTAGATATATTTGGAAACATTTGAAGGCCACAAAGTTTGATCAATTAGTACAAATCTGCTCCAGAAAGTCTTAAACTCATTTATAGTAACTATGTGCACCGATCTTATAATACTGTATCAAGGGCTGGTACAGCCTGATATTGAATGTAGGCCTACTACGATGGAAAAATAGTGCAAGCTACTTTACTAACTTAGTTGTTGGTACATGTGTAATGTATAATCCAAAGGATGACCACTGTTATCCTAACGTTGACTTTGTGAACATTATAATATATGACAGTAAAAAATGGAACACATGATTGTATGAATAAAAGTTTTAGTAAACAAATAAATAATATTAAATAAGTATTTGAAAAATATTTATCTAATAATTTTAATTATATATTTGGATACAATTTTATATGCACACTTTAATTTACTCTATACGTTTACTAAATTATCTAGATATTCAGAATGAAATTAATCTTTATTTAGATTAATACATCCCTCAGAATTGTAAAAAGAAAATCCTACATATGAGCACAACCGCGTTGAAGCTACAATGTATTTTTAAATACCCTACCCGTACAGTTGTGTTGACTTGATGAACGCAAGGGAGGCTCTGTCCAATGTATGCACATTGCCACTGGGGTAGGGGGAGGAGGGGCTAGCCCCTAACCCTACATTATTTATTCATTCCAACTCTACCTGCAACAATGTTCCAGTATGCCCATAACTCTTCTCACAACAGAACGAGTAGTAGGGAGAAAAAACAAGTCACAACTTGCCAACGTGACAACACTAAAAAATCCCTAAATCTCATTTTTAGGTTACAATGGTTGGGGCGAGAGGGGCGTTAGGAGAAGAGAAATATCGATAAGTTATAGTAAAATAAAACAAAAAATTGTGTCAAATGGCTAGGACATTTAAACGTTTTTATTTACTCGCTGCAAATTCAGTAGCCACTTAATGTTTCTAAAATAGATCTAAAAAATCTATATGTATAGTATTGCATCCTCCTACCCGTTCGAGCTATAAGCTCATTATCATTTGTTTAATATAAAATATAAATAATGTCTTAACTTAGCTATCACCCAAATTTGTATTACATTATCTTTTAAAATTGGTTCACTTACGATTCTATTATCCTTTAATCGAGTATTATCGTGTCTCGTTTGTAAATAAATAAATATATATATATATATTAAATAATCCTATTTTGAGGTCAACAGTTTAAAGTATTTTGGGTTCTTAAGGCGAAGCAGCAAACGGGACAATAGTTCAATTTATACCAACAAATATAATACACAATGAATAAACAAGACAATCTTTACATTTATTAAAAAATAGCTCTTGAAACAATTGATAGGAAGAAGGGAAGTAATATTCATAATATTCATATTTCATACATGTTTGACTTTTTTTTATTGTTTCTCTTTTTATGTGTTTTTTATTATGTACAATACAAACGGCTGGCGCGGGGTAACATTTTTGTATATATATATATATATATTGTAAGAGTTCTATATACAGCTCTCCTGTATCCTGTGTGACGTGGTAACCACTTCATGTCCGAGCTTGCTATGTAGCGAGCCTGATGGTGTCAGGTCGGCGGGAAGCGCTCTGATTGGACTAGACGCCGTGACGCCCTTGTGCGCACGCATGCTGCACACCTAGATGGACATAACCACAAATAAAATATACTAAAAGTCGATCCATGATATTTTTAAGTATTTAAACAGTGTTTAAAAATATCTGTACACACAAAAAAAGGTTTCAATATCCTTGTTTAGATATACTGAATTTAAATAACTATTTTTTTAAAATCAATCAAATTGAAGAGTATTATTGATAAATAATCTTGGAGTTGGTTTAGCTGCCTATAATTAAAACACAGCATATGTAATATGTTCTACTAATATTTTGAAACATTCTTCAATTTTTTAAATCAATATTTCACTCATAGTTAAAGTAACGTTTGTACCCATGTATTGATATTTTAACTAGAGGAAAATTAATTCATAAATGTTTAAAAAAAACTATTTTATTATAATAAAAACTATCTTAATGCTTTTGACCATATATGTCTAGTGAATGTTTATCAATTTTTTTTATTCCTACAAATTCCCCAAACATTTATTTAGCTTATTCATTTAAATCTTGAATACAATGATAGGGTAAGAGAAGAAGTAGGTACTATGTAAATGAAATGTACCCGTGTTTTAATAAAGGAATAATATAACAGTATTTGTTTTGAAAACTCTTTTGATACACCTTATTAATATTCTATTCTGACCTTTCCATCGTCGATAAACCGTAATATATAAGTCTTAAATTTTATTCAGCATCCCTATCCATACAAGTTTCCTCCTTACTATATTCCAGAAGTTTTAAAGCAGAGATTGGAAACTGGTCATTTTAGGTCAGTTTTCAGTCGATCATGTAAGAAAACGACACCAAAATTAAAAAAAAAAAATATTTTTGAGTTTTCAAATTATCAAATATATCAAGTACTTTCAAATATTATTTGAGTATGATGAAAATAATATCTAATAGTCAAAAACACTAATGTTACAAGACCTTAATCATTAAATCTATGTTTTATTTATTAGATCTCTTTTTATTAAAAGGTGAATAAATAAATATTTAAAGAAGGTTGATTATAGAAAATAATTATAAGTTATGTAGTACAAAAAAAGTATAGATGATAAACGATGTATGGACTTTGATACATTTGTAAATAAATCGTAATATAAAAATGTTGCCCACTCCTTGTCTAAAGTATATATGGTACTCACATTGTTCACTTCGTTGTGAATTTCTTTGGCAATATGTCGGTGGTTGAGCTGTTCTCTTTGGGGCGTCGCTTCGTCTTCGTCCTCTGAGCCCCCTACGGTCTTTTTCCTCCGCCGCTGAGGGGGCGTTTTGTACATTTTCATGAAGCCTTTCAAGGGACGTCTTTCTGCGCCAAGCAATCAGAAGATTCGCAGTAATTATTAAAGTACGTACCCAATAAAATAATTTTACGAAACCACAATGTATTAACACACATTATATTTCTTGAATTACATTTTTATACAAGACAATATTTTAATTTATTCTAGGGGACTATATGATTTACTAATACTATTTGGTTCTAAATATTCCCCCCACTGTTAGTAAAATTATAATATACTTTTAATACCTCTAATAAATAGAATGAAAGAGGGTTAATAAGTGACACGTGAATTTCTTAAACAAGTAATTTCAAGTTAAATATAAAAAGTAGTTCAAAAATGAAACTTCGACATGGAAATCGAGCATGAGACCTTTGGTTTGGCATGCCAATTCTCTACCACTAAAATAACCAGGAATAATATGTTCAGGGTCATTCTTCACTAATTGGTGTTGATGTAGGGTACGCGCGAAAAGGCAAGTGTTTTTGCATTTTTTATAACTACATATTTTATTATAGAAATAAATAAAATATTGCTTCAGTATAAATATAAAGTTTAATTTTCTTCATATAGTGATATTAACAGTTGTTTGTTATCTATCATGAGCATATTGGAATTAGATGACCATCTTCTTAAACGAAGAGAAAAAGTTTGTCATTCATTTTAAGGACACCTTGAACAAATACTAAGGAAATATTAAGGTCACTTTGTGAATAAAGATAAACACTTTGTTTTTAACTGAAACAATATTTCACGTATATTGGCAAAAAATCTCTTTTGATATAAAAGCTGCATTTACCCTTATCTTCTCTAGATTCCTATACATCCTCACTTTGAGGCAAATTCCAGTATTTCTCAGGGGTAAAATTTTGGCGCACATTAATTGATGTCCACTATTTGATTCCTGTGTCCATATTTCTTTTTTTTTTAGTGAGGATATACTCACATCTAGATATATTTTGTTAAAATTTAAAAATGACACCTGGACACGGGAATCGAACCCGTAATGGCAGTAATAAGCCAACAACCGAGTAAAAGGTGGCTAAGTTATCTGATAGCTCGTGATCTTAATATATCACACATTTGTATCCGACGATTTCCACACGTCCATCATAGACTCTGCCTTAAAATATGAGTGAATAATGACCCTGGGCACGGGACGATTCCTGGATAGCTCAATTATTAATGCATTGGTGTACTAAGCCAAAGGTCTTGGGTTCGATTCCCATATCCAGGTGTCATTTTTCAGTTTTAAGTATATATAGATGGTTGAAAACTATATCCAGATAATTAGATCTCCCCATTTAAAAACAAAGATTGATTAAGTTCACGATTCAAAGGTATACGATTTGACTTTGTCCAAATACAATGTGATGCAATTATTTTTTATAAATTGGTGATTTTCAGTCCTCACTCTTATAACGCACTCTATTTTATAAAATAATCATACATGGGGTACATTTATTATACGTAACTATCCAACATATAACCATGGATAAAAAGTGCAATCAATAAACATTCATTTTAATTATTATTTTTATGATCATCAAAAATATGATTTATTGGAATAACTCCAGAACAAAGAAGTAAGTATATTTTATTATTGTAAGAATTTTATTCCCAGTTATTTTCGTAAAACGAATTCATGGTTTGTGATATAGTGATTAAAATCGGGGGTAAATACTTATAGAAAAATAAGAATTCTTAATTGGGTTTCTATCATAAATATATATAGTCATAAGAGATTATTAAATCATTTTTCATTCTTTTATATATCACCTCTTTTTTATTTATTTTTACAAAAATATTATCTTCTCATTAATTCAAGATTACAGATTATGGGAAATAAATAATTATTAATTAATTTAGCACTGCATATTACTATACGTGAGGAATATACGCTTAAGTACTAATAAGGATAGTGGGTTAGGAATTTGGTATATTATTATTATTAGCACCGCGTCTTACTACCCGTTCGGGCTATACGCACTTACGCTAATGTGTAATGGTAGGGTGATTGTGAGATGAAATGGAGGACCTACAGTTTTACGTGGAGTCCAAACAATGGTGGAGCCCTGGCATTCCTCACATTCACAAAATGTCTTGTCAGAGATGAAGGAAGGGTTTGGTAATCAGATAAATCTTTGCCGGGACCAAGGATTGAACCCCGGTCGCCAGCATAGAAGTCTGACACCTTACCCCTATACTACCAGGTCACCAATTTGGTATAATATAAAGGAAGTGAAATGGAATTTGCGTGGAGGGAGAGTCGAAAACAATTGAGGGATAACCACCCTCAGTTCACCCGAGCGAGATTCGAATCTCAATTTTCCCATCCTCGACAGTCTAGCTCAGCATTAAACTAGCGCGTTAGCTAACTACACCACCGAAACGGGTAAAGAAAATTTTTAAACCAAATTAAAAATGAGCTTAGCAAATTACAACTACAAATAAGTTTATTTTTCCGTGTTAAATGCCTAACTACCGGTCTAGGATATTCTCATATTTGATACAATCAAGTATAAACGAGGAGGGCTTAATTTATAATTTATTCCGTGTGTTGCTGACGTTAGTAATTTTCCATTTAATGAACTATTAACCGTGCTTTTTTTCAAGGTCTTAAAACAGCTAGGTATTCGATACAATCTTCACAGTGCAAATTTCAGAAAACTGGTACTTCTTACTATGATATCGATTAATAAATCTAACCAGCACTGAAATATAGTAATAATAATATTTCCTCATAAGAAAAATTAAGTGCGGTGAAAAACGCGACTCAAATTACAGTTAAGTTAGAATATTTTTGGCACTGTATTTCTAATTTTATTATTATGATAACAATTTTAAATAAATAATGAAAATTATATGTTTAAATATGTGTTATAAGATTTATTATTTTTTTCTTTGTTTATGTATTGTTAGACGATCTCATTTATGTTCATTTTGTGTATATTGGTGGTGACGGTAAGTTCAACATTCGAATCCAGGGTGGGTGTTTTGAGGTTTTTCTTAAAACTGGTTCCCCCCTCTTTCTAAAAATGTGGATAGATGTTATATTATGTATTTACATCTTTGAAAGCACAATATTAAAATATGTGTTTTAATCCATGTGGATCACATATTGATACGTGATGACAGCCCTCAAGATTAGTCCTTAACGTGGGATAGAAGGGGATGCGAGAAAGATCCAATATTTTTGTTTTTATGTCAAAACTTTTTTTTGGCCAAAATAAATAAACTATTGCTCCAGTACAAAAATAGAATTTAACTTTCTTCACATGGTGATCTCACCATTTCTTGAATATCTATCAAGTGTGTCCTGTAATTTAATTACAGTTTTTCGTTCGAAAAAGTTTTTCTTCTAATGCCACTATGCTCATGCTGGATATTCAATTTATTTTAGCCAAAAATGTTTTGCTGTAAAAACTGCAAAAAAAACCATCACTTTCTCGCATCTTCCTCGTTCCCACAATCATAGTTTTATCAAATTTAATTAAATGAATGTGTGACCTGGTGGTCTAGGGGTAAGGACTTCTGTGCTGGCGGTCCGGGGCTCAATCCCCGGTCCCGGCACAGATGTATCTGAATACCAAACCCTTCCTTCACCTCTGACAAGACGTGTATTAATCACAACTTGTGAATGTGTGGAATTCAAGGCCTCCACCGTGGTTCGGATCTCACGTTAAACTGTAGGTCCTCCACTTTATCTCACTATCACTCGACCTTCACACATGATCGTAAGTGCGTACAAACCGAACGGGTAGTAAGACGTGGTGATGATGATGATGATAATAATAATCATTATTATTATTATAAAAATAAAAACTGTATGAACTTGTTTCAATTCCCATGCTTTCACTTACTTAAAAGTAATATATATTATTTGAGTTTAATTCGATTGGATACTAGGAGGGAATAAATAAATAAATATAATGTTTAATTATAGGCCTATAAATACATATACGTAAATTTGTAAGATTGATTACCAGTTTTAATTCACTAGACAAATTAATAAGGGATAGTACTGTAAGAGGATTTGTCACTCAATTTGAACCCTTTTGCCCTTTACAAAATCCTGTTTGAGGGGCTTGAATCGATGTTCTATATTCAATTAATTTGGTAATTGGGTTCCAAATCCTGGTCTATGCGTGATAAAGTTTGTTTTTACTTAACTTATCTCCCATTCTCTCCTCGTAGAATCGAGTATATCTCTTTCTTTTCAGCTCTACCCACTCATCCTCACCCCATTATAGTATTAAAATAAGGCCTTGATGGGTAGTAATACGTGATGCAAAAAAAAAGTTGTGCACTTAGCTTTGATACTAAAATACATTAGGTGTAGTGTTAATAATTTAGGTTAAGTCATGGACCCTTTGTGTAGGACACATCACACGCATGGAGAATAAGGGTGTTAGGACTACATATGGCAATAATAATGTAAGGTTATAACAGCTTTCATTACCCATGCTCCAACACCATGTTTACTTGATGTTGTACTGGCCGGTACACAAGTCTAGCGTGACATGACCTCACACACAATGGAAATAGAGAGAGAGGGAGAGTGAAGAAGCGTGTAGGGCAGGAGGGGGTAGGGGTGAAGGGAGAGGGAATTATTCATGAGACGTGGTACCCCATGAGCCTCATTACGCTAGCCACTTCCGACATATCCATCAACATGAGAGTAGCTCACAAGAATTACCAGTTGTTCCAACCAACCCTCACCACCCACCCCCTTCCATTTCAACCCCCAAATACCGAACAAATGGCACGCACTTAATTACTTTGCACTAGGTAATAATGGTGAGGGGAAAGAGGTAGGACAAATGCTAGCACTCCTTCCCCTGTCCTCCACCAACTCTCTTACTACTCCCTCTTCACCGACCTCCATTTCTGCCCCAACCAAGTGGCGATGATTCGGCTAAAAGTGGGTCCCCACGAAATGACAACCGTCATGAGTTATTCCTGTATCAAAGAAAGCGATGATCAAAAAAGACAGATAAATAGAAAGTCCAAATATGAAATTAGGTGTAACATACGTGAAGGAAAAGTAAATAATAAAACATTAAAGCTCTTTGTGTGCGCAAAAATCTGTGTGAACCCTTTTTAAGAATTAAAAGAAGTTAAATAATGAAGAAAAATAAATTTAAAGCACGCTGGTGTGGAAACTTTGTACTGGCGTCATTGCTAATTATATATAGTTTAGTTAAACTGAAGAAAATGTTTGTTTAAACTAACTCGGAAGACTATTTGGCATGTGGAGATACTGTTGGAGGTTTTTTTTAAATTATAGAGCAATGTTGACTCAGTTTATTCAATATATCTTTTAATTTTAAAATGTTTGTTTAGATATTTTGATCAACATTTTAGTTATAATGATATTTGAATAATGTATTGTAATTATATAATAATGTACAGTGATACATAGATTAATTTAATGAGGAAAACTCATTTATTTGAAATATCTATCTTGCACTATATAAGAACACGAGAAATTCTATTAGTAAGAATGAAAGGGCCTATCAATTTTTCTGGGAAAAGTATTTTCATATAACTTCCAGGGTATTTTTACATGCCACAATTAGCATGGAACCGACGATCTGGAGAAGGTAGTGCTACGGATTATAATCGATAAACAGATCTGAATACTCCACCCCAACTGGGTATGAATCCATGAACATTGGGTACTGAGGCGAGAACCTTAACCCAAGACCACCAAGATCGTCAAAATACTTTTTCAAACTGTTTAGTAATTAATTCTAGAATCTAGTATTTAGTATTTAGTAATACGGGTAGGTATTTGATACATATTATACCGTCTACTTTTAATTAAGTATTATTTTTAAAGTAGTTTTAATATTGATTAAGTTTATTACTAAGAATAAAAACAAATTAATATATTTAATAACGTTTGTATTGATAGTCACATGGTATAGAGAGTCAGGGTCACATTATATACTTAATTGCTAGTTTTTAATCTCATTTATTTGAGGTATTAAAGGTGCACTTTCTGAACCAAACGATTATATCAGAACACGACCTATAAACTAACTTAAATTCCAGACCAGACACAACATCCAGACACCGTTCATTAATTCATCACTAATTTCACCAATGATACATTTTTGGTCCTGACTTGAATCGAAACATGGACCTTTATCTCAGTATATAGACACGCTGCCAAGTGAGCTAAAGTGAGGAATTGATTGATAGTAATGAATTAAATGAGGTGACTTTCTAAATTAAATTTGATCAAAAGTGGTTTTCCCAACACCTATTTACGCTAATTAGAATGCATTTTATTTTCAAAAATTATTATTTCTCCACCAAAGAATAGGCTTTTATATAAACTGCGTTAAAAATTGACACTCGAACTCTATCTTATATTTTTGATTAGTAAGAGAATGAAACTAGTTTAATCATTAAAAATATTAAAACTAAAACTACAAGTGTTAGAGCATTTTTTTTAAGAACGCAGTGTGTTTTGGAAGCCCAAGGTTCAATCAGAACTTTATTAAGAATGGGGGATATATTTAAATTTAAATTTCTCGTTACTTAAATTCAAGAAAATTAATTTAAAGCTCAAAAGCGTAAATCATTTTTGAATACGAGTGTATGACAGATAAAAAAGGAACTGTATATTTTTTAAATTATTCCATAGAAATTTTCAAAATTTAAAAAAAATCAATAAAAAATATCTATCTCTTAAAACATAGAACTTGATAATAGGATAACATTTGAGTTGCATGTAGCTTTATGAAGGCAAGTCATTAAATAAAATAACTCTCTGGTAAGTCTACGAAACTATTTTTCCCTGGTTTGTTCTTAGATACAAATCATAAAACAAAAAATTTGGTATCACTTGAAAATCATAAGAATTTTGTTAGATATTGTGAAAATAACTAGATTAACATAAATTTCTAAGATTCAATGTCAAGTTTGTATTGTGTTTATCCATAGTACCTCCGATAATATCAAATAATAAATTTTATAATTTCTAACAAAATGATAAAAGTAACGTTTTATGAAAGAGCCCTGGCTAAATTTTGAATCAGTTATATCTTCAAAGTTGTTGAACGTAATAGTTTTGTATTGTATATGTTTTGACGCTTCCCTTAAATAATGATGTACCATTCGATGCAGATCATCACAGTAAAAAAGCCAATCCTAAACCAAATTAAAATTATCATTCTCATAAACAGTTTCTAGCCATGGGAACGGTTTGTATCGAGCATAAACCTCTCCGTTTACTCCTGTTTTCCCATCACTTTTCTTCCTCCATAAAGACCTAGTCCACTTCTCTCCTCTTTACACTCTTCCATAACCCCCAGGTCTGGGTCTTCCTCTTAATCTCATGGCTGCCACCTCCATTTACTCCTGTTTTCCTAACAATTTTGTTCCTTCACAAAGACCTAATCAAATTCTTCTTTACACTCTTCCGTAATCCCCAGGTCTGGGTCTTCCTCTTAACCCCCCTGGCTGCCACCTCCATTTACTCCTGTTTTCCCACCACTTTTCTTCCTCCATACAGACCTAATTAACTTCTCTCTTCATTACACTCTTTCGCCATTCCCGGGTCGGGGTCTTCCTATTAACCTCATTTCTGCCAACTCAATTTTAAGCACTCTCCTTGGAATCCTCTCCTATTACATCCTCTACACATGACCACACCATCCGAATATCTCTTTATTTTTCTTCTTCACCCTCTTTCGCTCATCCTTCCATTTATTACTCTGTTAATCCTTGTTACTCCTAGCCTATTCCTCAGAAATGTCATCTCATTCACCTGTTTACAGGTCTTATTCCTTTCCTTCAGTACCCGGGCTCCGGATTCATACTGCAAGATATGACGTTACAATTAAAGAGCGTATATTATCCCTATGAATAAAAATGTATTATATATAACAGTTTTTTTAATTGTATTGGGAAAAAATTCCTCCTATAGAAAAAAACAGGACAAAGTTATCAATGAAAGAATATAACCCGTTTGTAATATAATATTTTAAAAATAACTCCGATATTGCAGTGTTGTAGAATTTTTAATACTTCACTCCAGATTATATAATATTGCCAACTAACCAAATCACAACAAACAAGGGTAAATCCCTCCTACACTCAACGAGCGAAACGTGGTTACTATTCCTGGAATTCCTACCCAATTTATTATAAAACGTATTGATATTTTATTTGATATACATAGTTCCCAGTATTATGACTATTAAAGAAGAAAATCCAAACTTAGAGAGTTATTGAATTAAATCCACTTTCATTAATTTGCCCTGTAAAACCTCTAATATTTCAATTATAGTTATAATGATTTCTTTATTTGCTTATTGTAAATACCTTTTTGAATGCTTATACTTTTACTGCTCCCTAATTATTTTTAATTTTTATTATTCCCAATTTTTTTGTAAATATTCATCATTATTTAACATTATTTATCAATGATGGTTTATCTTATTCTTTTGTGTAGCTTTACGCGCTTTTAAGGTACTACTGTAACTTTCAATGCTGTCTTGTTATATATCTTATGACTGGTTGCAAAGCACTATAATAAAGGAAATTGAAGTTGAAAATAGAAAAATTTATTATTGTTGTTTTGTGGCTAATAATACTTATTTTTCTTTTTTACAACCATCATGCCCTTTAATTATCCGAAAAAACCTTTGTCATGAATCATTTAAATTGATCGGTGTTTTACTATATTTTTAAGCCAAATTTTGCATATTTTAAAATATATTAAAACTGACATTTTTGTATGTTTAAAAAAATATTAAAATCAGATCCATCATTTTAAGGAATATTTTTTGGGTAGTTTATTTACTAAACCCTTAAATTAAAAGAAAACTATCCTCTTATTATAAAAGGCTTTTAGACCTATATTTCGAGATAATCATTGCAGCTAAGCAATTTGAAGGGTGTGGATCCGATTCTCTGTTTATCCCTCCAAACAATCTATGTTCGAAACGTGCCTGGCAAGCGAGGAGTAATGTTTTAGGCCCTATGGATAGCTGCCGTTGTTTTCGGCTCTTAGTGGAGGCCTCGTTTCTTTTTACCGGCCATGAGTGAGGCTCTTTTCCGGTCCATGGAGTCACAAGCCTTCTACAAGTATTTATGGCCGAGGTACTGAACCAGAAAGTGGAGTAGTGAGGCAGAGAGTCAGAGGAGAGGATGCTTATTTTAAGGGTGTGTTTCCCCCCCCTAGGTAGCGTGGGGGATGAAATGGACTACCACCAAGAACGCGATGCTAAAAAAACAAAAAAAGCTCCAGATGTCCAGAAAAAATACAACATAGCTTAGTATAGTCTTAAACGTTATGATTTGTAACCCTCACCGTGTAAAAACAATACGAATAAAATATAATAAGGAAGATTTTTTTTAAAAAAGTCAATAAGAATACAAAAGACAGAAATATACCATATAGAAGCGAAAGACGAAATTGCAAGTAGAGAAATTGGATCCTGACATCTGGGAAACGCTCACATCGGAAAATATTTTCTTTTTCTTCTAAATGGTTATATTCAAAAGCCACGACACAAAAAGCTAGAATATAAAAATGAAAAAGTGAAGGGAAGAGAGAAAGTAAATAGGGAAAAAGTAAAGTGAGGAAGTATGTAATCTACTGCTTAAGGCTACAGGATTGAATGAATTCGCAGAACATCTCGAGAAGAGAAAGAGATTGAAAATTTTATTTTTTATCTCAATTTTCCAAAAGATCATGTTTTTGACGAAGCCAATAGTGTGATCTTTGTTTAAGTACTATTAATTTTTTTTTGTATCGTACGAGTGATTTTATCTCATGATACATAAATACATATAATTAAAGAAATTAATTTTCGTGTAAATAATTAATAAAATTTTCTATTACAAACAGATATTAAAACTATCTTCTCAACATTTCAAAACGAATCCTATTTCTAAGCTATCTAGACAAAAACTATTTTACGATATATTATTTAATCCTCCTTTATTGCAGCCAAGCTCGAAAACTGACGAGAATTGAGATTAAACAGCTCTTTATGCAAAGTTTTAAAGAACCACCTATACTTTATTCCTGGTGGTAGTTAATTTCAGGTAGTTTTACCTCATCCCCTTTTCACAAACCACCAGCTATATAAACCCTCCTCTATACCCCTGAGAAAAGTTAAGGGGTCGTTTAATTAATAATATCCATAATTTACCACAGTGAACCTGCCAGGTATGGTTTTAATTTTTTACCAAGTTTTGAACTACGAAAAGCTCATCTCAGTCAAACATTAAAACATTTATTACCTTTTTTAGCCACACAAATTTAAATTCACTACTATCATATATATTGTCCAATGGTGCTTGGGACTCTATGTGTATCACCCTAAGTGAGGAAATTTATAAAATGTTGTGTAAACAATATTATTATTTTTGTTGGAATTAATTTAACGTTTCTACCGTCATATTATTAAATATTGTCCCAGCAGAGATTTATCTGATTACCAAACTCTTCCTTCACCTCTGACAAGACATCTTGTGAATGTAAGGAATGCCAGGTCTCCACCGTGGTTCGGATTCCACGTTTAACTGTAGGTCCTCCATTTCATCTCACAAGCAGCCTACCATTACACATTAGTGTAAGTGCGTGTAACCCGAACGGGTAGTAAGACGCGGTTCTAATAATAATAATAATAATAATAATAAAAGTGATATCCTGAGAGATTGAGAAAAACAGCTCCAGTTCATTTTGATTTTCTTAAAAACTGCACACTGTAAAGTTATTGGGAGAACATTAATTCTGATGTATCTGAGTCAAGAATTGTAAGATAGCTGGACAACTACACTTCATTGTGCCCTACCAACAAGTGACATATTTCAAAAACTTATCTTTGTCTTACTACACGTAGGCCTAAGGGCCATACATCTTTGTTAAAATAGAAGTTAGAGATGACGAAGGTATAGTAATAAAATACATATGGTGACCTGGTTGTCTAGGGGTAAGGTGTCGGACTTCTGTTCTGAGGTCTGGGGTTCAATCCTCGGTCCCGGCACAGATTTATCTGATTACCAAACCCTTCCTTCACCTCTGACAAGACATTTTGTGAACAACTTGTGAATGTAAGGAATGTCAGGTCTCCACCGTAGTTCGGATTCCACGTTAAGCTATAGGTCCTCCATTTCATCACACCATCACCCTACCATTACACATTAGCGTAAGTGCGTATAACCCGAATGGGTAGTAAGACGTGGTGCTAATAATAATAATAATAATAAAAAAATACATATACCCTCATTTGCGCGATGAAATTGCAAAATACCCTTTAGCAAAATCCTCAGTATTCCTAGCAATGATTTAAACCCTGTGACCACTGTCCACAGTAATATCTTGTCTATTGAGAGATAATATCGTTGGACTAGATTATATTAAGCACCATGTTTTACTGACTGTACGCATGTATACTAATTACACTAATGTGTTTGGGACGAGGATGATGAAATTAAATGAAGTGTACCCGCATCAGTGGGAAACAATTTGGGAAAATCATCCTTCAGTATACACGACTGGTGTCTAAACCTCGATATCCCTGTCATCGGCAAGCAAATCTATTGCGAGAGTTATGCCGCATACCGTGCGGCCACCAAAACAGTTGATTACATGGGCCTTAGGACGTTTGTCCCATTCTCCCCCCGAGAAACGACCAATTCGTACCAATCTACAAAAGACGTTTGGCTCACTCTTTAGTGAGTAAATGACAGATCGTTTTGATCAATCGAGTAACAATATTTAATTCCTAACATAATATTTTACGTTAGTAAATTTTTAGAGAGTGCCATCACAATAAATATAAACACAAAACTTAAGGTCAGTAGAGTGAGACTTGACTTAACCGTTACTTAGACTACAGCACATAACATGTTTGAAACTATCCGTGACATTTACACACGTTGCCACACTTCATTTGTGATAAGTTTGTAAACGTTGCTATCTATCATCACTGGTGATTTAACAAACACTGGAAGTAGAAACGTGAGCCAGATATATACAGACATATAAATTTAGGATTGACAGTTTTTTTTTCACAAAGATGCCAAACGTCCTATCACTAATATGGTTTAAAAGACCCTTGTATTTCAAACAAGATAATCCCTAACTGCGCCTAACTTTCTCAGCCGTTGTTATTGTGGAACAGAAAATAATCTCTAAAACTAAATAAAATTAAAAAATGACAACCTGGTCACAGGAATAGAAGCCGGGAACTTATGCTTGAACTCTACTTAGTATCAGTTAGTGACAGTTGAATTAATATTATCCAAAACGTTAATACATTCTTTTGTCTTTGGTGTGGAGATGGATAGTATGCAGAATGGGTAAGCGGAGGGATAGTGGATGGCTAAAGACGATCTATAATCACTAAACTACGATTATACCTCCCAACATTCCGAGCTAGGCTCACAGATGAGTTTTAAACACACACACATACATCCCCGATTAAAGACGTTCGTCCAGTCTGTTACCGTATTTGCTGGGGATGATGTCGGGGTCAGTCTCCTCCACCCCCCTATGGTCACCAACCACGATCACTCCCGCGGAGGCGCAGGTGGGGTTGAGAGGGGTAGTGTGCCCCACCCCTTGGCAGCCGCTGTCCACCACCGCAGAGTCATCGTTTCCGTCCAGCTGGTTCAGCTTGGACGCCCGGGGGCGGCGTCGGCGCCTGTGGCGTCGGTAGAGGGCCACGACGACTGCGCACACCACGATAAGTAGGCCGGTGGCGGTGGCGATCAGGCCGGTGAGGACGGGGTTCATTGGTAGCGGTGTAGAAGGGCCTGAGAGTAATAAACAAAAGCCACTTTTTAATAACACATTTGAATACCTTAATTAAAGATGTAGATGTGATGAGCGTGAAGAAAGGCCAGTGTTTTTGCAGTTTGTATAGAAAAACCTTTTTTAGATCAAAATAAATTAAATATGAATCCAGTATTAACATAGAGTTTGATTTTCTTCTAATGGTGAATATCCGTCTTGAGCATTAAGTGAAATTTTTTTTAAATAAAGGCAAAAAGTTGTCCTTAATATCCAGGACATCATTGATATATACTCAAGATATGTTAGGTTCAACATATGAAGAAAATTAGATTCTATATTTGTATTGAAGCAATATTTAATTTATTTTGACACAAACATGTTTTGATAAAACAATCTTCACAAGCACTTACCCTTTCTCGCGTCCCCTACATCCTCACCCGGTTCAATAATAAATTAGCTTTTACACCCATATAAGCATAATCATAAAATATAACAACTTAAACTCTTCATTTTTCTCAGGTCTCCTACATTCCTACAAAATAAATACTATATCGGCTTTAAATATAAATAATCTCCACTTTTCCTTCACCGATAAATTGTATTCAAGTCCAAGTGTTTTAAACACACAAGTATATTTAAAGAATGGCATTAATGAAAAGTATATTTTAAGTGGTTGTAGTAGAGGATGGATAACAACTACTTGTGCATTCGGGTGGAGGTAAAAATTTAATCTCTTAATCATCGACAATAACATCTGTTTCAACCGCTTCGGTGAGGGTTTGATATAACGCTTCATCCTCGTGGTAGAATAGACTGCCAATATAGGCAGGTAGGAGTTCCAGTCTCAGTCGGGTGTAATAAAGGAGGTTTTACAAATTTCTGTTCACTCTCTTTCTCTCTATCCAAGAAAATGTGTGTGCGCTTCTTCTAAATTAAACCTTTCTCATAATATATTAATATAACCTAGCGAAAAACTATATCTTTAGCCAAATGCCTTAAATACCTATTGGAAACTGTTGATTATTTCTCATTAACACATAATATAAAGATAGTATAATATAAATATAATGAAAGTTTAATGGCATTAAAAATATGTATTTTAAGATTAAAACAAGAATCAACCAACATTTTGTACGCAGCTTCTTACAGTAAGACTTGATGAAAACTTAATTGTGTGTTTGTTTATATCCACTGCGTCTTGTTAGTCTTTCGGGCCATCCATATTTAACTACTAGCATTTTCTCAGACTTCTATCGTATAAAGTACGAGAATTTAGCTTTTTATCCAAGCGAGTTATCTTAACTAACAAATTACAATTTCATACATATGATGCGAGATAAATATTTTATATGTCGACGATGCCACATATTAACGACTACCTTTAGTAAGGAACTAAAATAAATAGCTTGAGCTTTTGGAGTACTTTATCAAGTTTGGCTTTCTTACATGTATGCATGGTTGAAATGAATATTAAAATAAGTAGTTGAAATTTAATATTTAAAAAACAAGCACAAGATAATTTAAAATCAGTACTATTTAATTTTATAATCTCTAATGCTACCCATTGAAATATTAAACTCCACACACTCTCGAATTTACAGACATGACTTAGAGTTTATTATATATATATATATATATATATAGTAAATATTTGGTTAGAGTATAAGAATATAAAATTTTGAAATAGTGCATCTTTATTTGCGTGGAAGTTGAATGGAGATTCATTTAGATTAAGAATAGTTTAAAATTAGTCAATTTTTTCCACAAAGTTAAAAAAGTAGTTCCGTGAATATATGACTTCCGCTCTTTATCAATTAAATAAAGTAATAAGTGAATCATATAAAAATTATGTCATATTCTTGTTATATTGTGTCATGTTTAACATTCATAAGTATTTCCTTTGGTTTTTAATTTGAAATCTCCCCTTTATTTTGTCTTATATTTGGGGTTAATATTTTTCTTTCGCTATAATTCAAAAGTACACTATGTTTATGAAGAACAACTGTTGTTAACGTAGATTAAAACGCCAGTCTTTTAATAAATGTACAAATAATATTTACACATATCGTTCATGCTGTGATTTAAAAAGTCCCCTGCCAAATTTAGTTAAAATTGGTCCATGTTTTTTAGGTGGTCACGGAACAAATAGACGGGTAACAATATTATGATAAATGGTAAATTTGAAACAAGGAATCACTTTACTAGGTGAAAATATATATATATTTCTTATGTAACCAAATATAATGATATATATTCGAAAAATGTATTCACAAATATACTTATATTAATATAAACCTTTATGGTCACCCTCTATATTCTAGTATTTTGTTTCAATATTGAATAAAGATTGCTTTCATTTTTATTCATAGAAAAATCCCACAACATCGTATATCATATAAAGTAAAAGTTTCGACAGAGGAGAATAAAAAACGGAATGATTAAATACTGTTATTTGTCTCTTGATTCTAGTCATTTAGGGTCAGCTGTAGTGCGGTGTATTCAAGTAGACACTGCCGAGATGAAGTTTGTGGTACGCCACTGCTGCCTTCACGTCATTGAATGATGTATGCATGTTCTGTAATCTGGAGTTGACCATAAATCAATGCTCCAGTTCATAACAACCATGAATCATTGAATGAAAGTTTTACTTGGGCCATAATATATTTTTTTATGTTTGTCAATATTATATACAAAATTTAAACATTTTTTACTTTTATCTCATGCTTTTTAAAAGAACCATTTTATTAAGTTTCCTTTGAAAAAAATGTATAATCATAATTTTAATAAACAATTAGGAGTTTAATTTGAAAATGATTGATATACTACGTAGTATTTTGAAAAGATTAAAAAGTTTTGTTTTTTAAAATTTATGAATACATTTATTATAGTATATTTAAATAAACCGAGAAATAAACGTGTATATATAACTAGAATATATGTACATTACATACAAATAAAGATGCTTTAACTAAAAGTACTAAAAATTTCAATTATTTTAGGGTCCATCCAGTGTTTATTAAGTCTTTGTTATTCATAAAACAAGTTACGGTTCCATTGAGTATTTCTAAATGGAAGCAGTGAACGTTTTTAATTGTTTTAATTTCTTTTTTGTCTATTAAATAAAAAATGTATCGAAAATTATTAAATTAAACACATTCATAAACATTATTACCACAGCAATAATTATTAGACAGAGTTTATTATAAATAAAGAAGACTTTTAAGTTTATTAGGTATTTCCTTACCTTAAATATATTCTCTCTACACTTATTGAATGTTTATGAAAATGCTTAAGTGTTATTTTATTTTTAGTCAAGAGAGAAGGGTTCTAATAATTAGTTTCATATGGGTGGTTTTTAATTAATTATTAGTACTTTTTAAAAGTAAAATTAAATCTATGAGTTGTAAATGTGAATTTACTAGAGGAGTTGCTATGTTGAATTAGGTAACTTCGTTTTGTCGAAATTTTTCATAAGATATTTCAAAACACAAAGCAATTTTAGAGGTGATATAAAAATTATGATTACTAATATTTTAAGTTATAAAAATTGTTATTTAAAATAACATACACACAATCTACTCATATAATATTCTTTGATGCATATTTTGGAAATGATTCTTTCCAAATTCACGGTGAATATAAAATGATAAACTTAATCTACCTAAAAAAATTTAAAAGCATCAATGGAACATGGAAATTGAACTAAGTATTACTATATTAACTAACCTGTGCTCTTTCTTTAAGATACTATTCTGAGGTAGGTTGGATAAGTCTTTATTGATTTGTGAGATCTTTCTCACTGAACGCTTTCATTTATCATAGCAATTAAAGTTATTTTTCAAATAATTATAATACATATCATATTATAGTTTCATTTGTGCGTACGTGTACTAAGGCTTATGCCTCATATAGTGTGTATGCCATTAATGGAGAGGTTTGGTTTTGAGTATAGGTTGTGTGAACTGGGGTGATGAATTTACACCTTTTCTCCATGCAAACACATTTTACTTTTTCTATTAATTCCACCATACCTACCTCTATACCATTAATTTAAATATTTGTGTAACCCTGATGGGTAGCAAGGCCAAAAAATAAAGAGAATTTTACAAAGAATATACTAACATAGTACTAGCCTTCGTGATCAAGCAAATTAAATGTCAAGATAAAAATTCGGTTATATTGATGTCACGGAGGTCAAAGATAGACTCAGAAAAGTGTAGGCCTATTTTAATGTTTTTTTTATAAAACGTTTCCAAGTCTCTACATAAAATACGGCTACATTTCCTCTAGACTATACGTTACTCAGGATTACCCCAAAAACGCAATTAAAATGCATCTACCGAGTATGGATGGTATTAAATTTCATTTGTGTTAGGTACTTAAGGTGCAATTTATAACCTGACAGATTATATTAACAAAAGACTTATAAAATAAATTAAAATTAAAATATACGTAACACCCATTTATCGGCCATTTCATCACTGTGAACGGTGAAGCACAAAATCCAGTAATGATAAAGTTTTTGGCCAAGCTAGGAAATGAACCCGGGACCCTAAGCTCAGTATACAGACATGCTACTGACTGAGTTATGGTGTTGGAACCTGAGGTAACCAACTGCAACGCACTTTATTGACCGCGTGGTCTAACGCGCTACTCTTTCAGTAGACTAGACTGCCGATGAAGAGCAGATTAAAATGCAAGTCTCTGTCAATTGTAATGAGGATTTTTTTTCAAAAGGGTTTTCCACTCTCTCTCAACGCTAAATCAGTTACTCTTACTCTAAATATAACGTTAATAATACCTAAAGCATTAGCGTAGGTAGTTGAAAAGTGTACAACCCATACGGACCGTAATACGTGATGATAAAAAAATAAAAAACCTATAAATGATAAAACAAGATTTCTTTAGATATTCTATCAATGTACAATCTTAATACATTATTGATATCTTTCCTAATATATTGGTAGGATTTTTTTATGTTTGGATACATTTTTTATTAGTATCGAACCTTCAGTTTCATCTAAACATCTTTAGTACCTCGTTACTTTATATATTTGTTTTTTTTATCTTTGAGAAGTTTTTAAGTACGCTATGCTCCAACCTCAAAACGAGATCTTGCACTAAAACCCAACATAAATCTAAATGAGCAACAGGCAGATAGAAGCCCACACTTTGTGAAACAAAAAATAGTAAGGTTTTATCTTTTCCAAAGATATTCGCTACTTTCCTTTCTTTACAACTTCAAACCACCATAGTCATCAACAGCATCATCATAAAACTACCCTTAGTATGTTTTGTGTTTTTTTTACTTCTTACATCTTTTCCACTATATCTCCTCATCCGCCTTTTTTTCTCTTTATTTTTTTTGGACCACCAAACATTTCGTGCTTTTCTTCAGTCAAGATTCTTCATCCTTCATTTCCATACTTCCGGAGTCCAAGAGAGCCTCTACCCCATCCACCCCTTTCCACGTTCCATCTCAACTACCCGCCCCACTTCCCCCCCTGGCTCATGTTTAATTCACTTGGACTCTTCATCCTTGTCATGGTTATTTTCCCCCTTAGTCCCGATTTGAACTAGTGACTGTTTCCTCACAGCAGGGAAAAATGGAAATGATATGAAAGATGCTTCTTCAACACTTTCATTTTTTTATTGAGCTATAACACCGCTTCCCCTATTAGGCTCATCATGGAAACCTCACTATTAAATTGTATGGCTCTTTAACTTAGAGTGGGAGTATTCAACCCGGGGAACGCTCAGGTGCACACGATGACATTTTAGTGATACGTAGAATTAAAGATTAGGGTATATATATATATATATATACAGGTGTTTGGAAACTCATAGCCCAAACTACACGTAAGGTTTGTTTGGACCAAAAGAAGTACAACATCCCTACACACTTACATCCTGAAAATTATGCTAATACCATTAAATTGTTTTCTAAGTTTCGGCATACTGTCCGGAAGAGCAAAGCTGTCAAGCATGCGTGTACAACAAATTGAATAGGAGTTAGGTGCGCAGTAATGCACATGTATTAATATCAAACACTCTCTGTAATTTAGGACCATTAATGATGACCCTCAGAAAGTATTCGAAATTTTAGATAGATTAGTGTGCTATTAACTATTAATTGTGTTCTGGTTTGCTGCAGAGGTTCAAGATGTCGAGGTGTGTAGTGCCACGTGTATAGCTCCTATACAACCTGTTATATACTAATGCTTGAACAGCTTTGCTAGCTTGGAGCTGTACGCTGATAATTTGGACACAATTTAATGGTATTAGCATAACTTTCCGGATGTGAATGTATAGGGATTTTGTATTACTTTGGGTTCAAACACGATATAAGTGCATGTTAGGCTACTAATTTAAGAACATTCTGTATCTATATATATAGGCTCATGATTAAATCCTGAATAATTAGGGTAATATTAGGGATAGCAACAATACACCCAGGTGCAAACACATGCGATTTTGTAGCGCAATTTGTATACTTTCTTTTCCTCTTTCTTTCTTTAATAGATGACGTAGCATATATATAATTGGCACAGCATGCACTTTTCTGGGTACAAAAATGAAGATAAGCTATATCTGGATGAACGCGAACAAACAATATTGAATAAGCCCGACTTAGATAATCATTCTTGTTTCGATGATTGGTTAGAACGTTTGATGTCTGAATCAAAGGTAAGAGATTTAATCCTAGGTGATGTTTAAAATTGTTTATTTTAAAGTACACCTAATGTCAAAATAATATATTTTAAACATTTCTGTATAAATGAATGTTAATTTTGTATCAGAAGGGCCATTGATAATTTGGAGAAGCATTAACTTTAAACAATTATGTATATCCTCTCCAACGTTTAAACCCATTTGGTTCCGGGTGTTATAATTTAGTTCTTAAACTGTATACACAATAATATTTAGGAAGTTTATGTTATAAACCGATAGTAGTGAAATAAAGTTCTACACTTGCTTTGGTAGTCAAATGGTCAAAGCGTCAATCACGAAAAAGACTGGACTGCCACTTACAGGGAGTTCGTAGTTTGAGTTCTGATAGGTTGCACTATGACTGGTGTTCCTGAATTGTTTCCCACTATCCAATTGATGCAGATAATTGTGCACTTCCTCTGAATTCATCCCTCATATTTTTTTAAGCCTTTTCGCCTTTTACTTATCAGTATTTATGTGCGTATAGCTGGAATTGTTAATAATACGTAAACAATTTTTTTTTCTAAGAAATTTAAGAGTTTTTTTGTTTATCACCGCGCACCTGTTAGAGTTATGTATTCATACGTATTTATGATAATTTCTCTAATGACGTAAAGCTGATAAAGGAAAGGTATTAGAGATAATTTACTCGCATATGCGTGGAAGGATAGTGGTAAATCCCCTAGTATAAAATTACCCTCAGTTAAACCAACAAGGATTCAATCCATGATCTCTCCATCATTGGCCATATTTTCTAATTCGAGGGTGGTACCTTAAACTAAGTGATCATAAAAGAAGATAATATTAAAATATTAAATATTTGGATTGAATAATTCTTATGTATAGAAATGGTTCAATTAGATGGCTTAAGCAATAATGGAAGGGAAATAATCTATCATATATTAAAGGATCCGAGACTTGCAGTTTAAAGTTTAAAATATTCATGAAAAGTTGAGATTAGAGAGTTTTCAACAAAGTTCTGATATATATTCGTTAGTAGCATACTTTTAGTCTTCCTTAAGCAATTGAAATAGTTTTAAAAGTGTAACAAAATTAAGTTTTGAAATATATTAATGATAGGCATCCATGTGCACAGGTTTATAATCGGTTATGTCAAAACCTAAATCTTAGTAGGGTGAATTAGGGGTGGTCTTACACTAATTCTGTACACTACTATCCTTACAGTCTCACAGCCTCATTTCCCAACTTAAATATTAGATTTCTTTTCGATTACCCTTTAAGCCAAAATCCATTAAGTTAAGACGTAAAATAACCACGAGCCTATTAAAACGTGTTATTTACCTATACAATACACATAAGACTGATTATTCTAATAATTTGTTATTTATCTTAAAATAGGTAATATAATTCAATATATCATTTTTTTCACAAAAGTTAAAATAAGCACATATATTACAGAGTTTAAGTGGCCTCTTAGTCATAAAACCATCGCTAACTGAGGGATTATATTGAATACCAACTAAATGAGGTCCTATTATGAATGGAAACCATGTAACCAATATAAATGTTTGAAAAACAACAAAAAATCTGCCAAGTATTCCAATTGAATTTAAATATCTTTCAGACTTTTTTAGCACCTTTCCTAACCTGCTCAGGTTATATGCCTATGTACGAATTACACTAATGGGTAAGTGAATAGGAAGGCATCATTTATAGAAAATGTACTAAAATTTGCGTCGAAGGAGAGTTGAAAACCGTTATAGAAAAGCCACCCTCAGTGCACCCAACTAGGATTTAACCTCGATATCCCTGTCCTCGGCATTCTAGTCCAAACCGAGATTAGAGCGTTATAGCACATGACAACTAAAGTGGGTCTCAGAAAATACTATTTTCTAAATAAAATAATATATTATTAATAGTATTACACATTTGATTTTGTAAAAAATTATTAGAACATAAGAAATCTAAACAGATATTTAAAATACAAACTATATTCGTGTATATTATGTTAAATCCATCTACTCTCTAAGTTGTAGTATATACCAACTCATATTTACATAATGATGCTCGTATATTCTACATTCTTTGATATAGCAAAGCTCAGGAGGAAAAAATAAAATTACTTGCTGCTTCAACCACTACATTTTCTGAATACCAAATTATTTATCTCACTCCCCCGCCCCTTTGTTTTCCTCTATTCGAAATACCATACTTAACATGGGCGAGCGTACTTTTCAGACACACACTTTCGTTAATGGATTTGTTTCACTTCATAAAATTTAATTAGAGACATTTTTTATTGCGTTATATCAAAAATGTTGTTTTAAAATATTTAAAAAAAACCTTCACAGCACGTTGTCATAATCTACTCCTAACAAATACAAAATGAATCTGTTATTTATTACTGTCAAGACTTGTACACACCATTAAATGAAAACATACTGGAAAAATAACATATCAAATAAGATGTTTTTTATTCAATACGAAGAGAGAATTTTAAAACAAGATGGTTAACAATAAATGAAAACAATAAAAAATGGTGTTTTAGCTTATAAAAGGACAATCCAAACATTCCTTGATTTGAATATTTTATTTCCAGTTATTTATATGTGAATGGTATGAAAGCTTTTTTAAACGCTTGTAGGGTGTAAGTAATGGAGATAGCCAGATGAAAATAAATACAATTTATTTTATTTAAACCCAATTTTACATTAATTTAAAAAAGGAATCAAATGGAATAGGTAACGTTCGGTTTCTAATGACATAATTTATTTTGAATTCTATTTAAATTTGTTTTTAAACACTAAATTATCTCCCCACCCTATTTTCACAAAAAAACACCATACAGCGTAATAAAGACTCAGACATCTGGACGGATAGACAGACAAACGAAATTTGGCGAGAACATTCTTTGTACCTAAGCTGAACGCTGTATACACCATACATAATTTTACAATTTGTTTATCCGTCTCAGTTGGACAACCACTCAAAATATTTTTTGTTTAATAGCTCATTAAAAATGATTATAATCTATAATTCTAGGTAATAAATGGAGTATCTTTCTTTTACAGTTTATTACGAGACTGACGCCTTTAATCGCTTTAGCCATGGCATTAATATGATGTACTTTTAAATATAGCATTCATTTTTTTCTGTTTAGTTTGATGACCAAGGAAAATTATCAATTTAAAATTCAACTTAATATACGAAGACAAATTTAAGACTATGGTGTCAACAAAGAAGACATAATTATTAAACTTATGTTTTTATCATACTTAATTTCTAAAGATCCTTCCCAGAAATGTGTTGTAAACGTAAAAAAAAATCAAACTCAAGATTTTGATGGTTGTTGAAGTTTCACAACTTTCTAGTCCCGAAAAAATTGTTATTGATATTCAGTTTGTCTGCCTATCTGTTACCTGTACTTAAGCCAAAATCATTTTAACATAAAGCTTAGATTTGGTATAAAATTATAGGATTTTCACTTTTCATATTTTTTCCCAGAGGGATTTTTTGGAAATATTTATGTAACCCCTAAATTATTAAGGGTAGTTTATTTTAGAACAAAAAGATGAAACTGCGATTTTGCTCAAAATTGGCTCGAAGTATTTTATAAAAACTCGTATTTAGGCATTTTTATAATTTTCCATGAACATTACTCTGAAAGTACTTATTATTATTAGCACCGCGTCTTACTACCCGTTCGGGTTATACGCACTTACGCTAATGTGTAATGGTAGGGTGATTGTGAGATGAAAATGAAGGACCTACAGTTTAACGTGGAATCCGAACCACGGTGGAGACCTGGCATTCCTCACATTCACAAGATGTCTTGTCAGAGGTGAAGGAAGGGTTTGGTAATCAGATAAATCTTTGCCGGGACCTGGGATTGAACCCCGGCCGCCAGCATAGAAGTCTGACACCTTACCCTTAGACCACCAGGTCACCCCTGAAAGTACTTAACAAAAGCCTAAATTGCCAATTTTTTCATATGATACCTCCGAAACTATTTGAAATTATAAATAGCTTATAGTTACTAAGTTGTAGTGCTCTTGGATACAAATATCTCTTAATATCAATCTTATAATTGAAAGACTAATGTGTAGAATATAAAGTTATCGAGCTTAAGGCAAAAAATTATTTTAAATAAAGCTTTGTGAAATAAGGATTTAAAAATGTACAAAAAATATTTTCTCCAACGCTGTAAAATATTATTTTATGCTCTTCGGTTGGATATGATTTTCTTTATTTAATATCATGTTTCTATATATTTGTATAATATTCTGTTTAACATATTTTACTAGTTGTAAACATAATTTAGATAAATAAGAGAGAAAGTATGTGCTGTGTACCATAAGATTATTAATTATATGAATTTAGGGATTAAAGTTCATTGTTAACAGAACTATTAGTCAAGTTTATAAAACTAATTTTACTGAATGCATCACTTGTGAACACCCGTACTTATGTAGGCCAACACCCAATAGCATTGATGAGGGAACTACATGTATTATGCAGGAAAGCTTTATCTTCACCTTTTCTTGGTCTCGTTTGATAAGGTGAGGCGATTTATCCAGATTAAAGCTCTCAATTAATTTACTATTATTTAATCTAATGACATATGCGAAGATGTTATAAATATAGATTTACATGTAAAATAGATTTATGACATATGCGAAGATGTTATAAATATAGATTTACATGTAAACTAGATTTTTATTAATTCACTTATCTAACTTTAATTATGTCTCTACCAACCATTTATCCAAGATATCTGTGGTGAGTTATTTGATTAAATGGTTTCCCATTCTTTCTCTCTCTGTTTGTTTCTCTTTCGGTTTCTTTCAGTCTCTCTCTCTCCCTCTCCAAGCTAAGATTGGTACATTTCTTGTAAAATATTACCCGCATCTTTTTAACAAATTAGTTCATAACATATGTAGATATCTCTGGTAGGTAGTAAAACTTGGTGCACATAGTTATACTCAAATAATTATATCATATTCTGAAAATTGAAAAATGACACCTGGACACGGGAATCGATCCCGTGTCCAGGTGTCATTTTCCAATTTTCAGAATATGATACCTAAATGGTGTTATCCTCACTAAAATGCATAAATGATAGCTTCAGCTATTCGATTCAAATATTATATCTGCATTTTACAGATTTTGATGAGTTGTCATTCTTTTATTACCATAAGTCACCGACAAATCTTATTTTTACATACAACTTTTTCGTGGTCCTTTGGTTGTTGACTTTTTTTTATAGAAAATTATTTTGTCCTTTTCAATTATTTTGATTTTAGCTTGCATAGGCTTGGCTTTCGTAGTTTTTGAGAACTTTTTGGGATTTTGAATCTAGTATTTATATTGAATTCGTATATTTTAAGCACTATAAGCCTATGTATTTTATAAATGCCTTAATAAATAAACATCAATTATGTTTTAATTAGTATTGCATCTAGCACCCCGTTAGAGCTATACGCATAATATTTTTTTAATCACACAGTTGCTAGAAATAATAATGTAGTCAATATGGAATTTGTATTTTTTTGTGTGTGTGGTTGTAAAATACACATTTATCGTGAAATACTAACATTCTGCTAGGAAAGGAAACGCTGGGAAAGGATGTATATTTTTCCGAAGCAGATATTTGTAAATCACAGTTATATTTAACAGATTACGCGAGTTTAATTTTTAGTGTTCATTTTATAAAAAGTTTCGATTTAATTGTGTGAATTCATTACTAGGTTTTGATTAAATTTACTTTTTTTTTGTAATATGATAGTCCTTTACTAGTTATTTTTAATTATTTGTAGGTGATTAAAATCTGGACGCTTGTCATCGGAATAAAATGTAGCAATTCAAATAATCAATAACGTAGATTTTCCTCAAGGTAGTGACCAAAATATTCGGCCTGTCCATTATATTTGAGAAGAACTAGATCAATTTTATTCAACAAATAATAACTAAAAATAAAATTGTTTTATTTCAAGATGCTCTCCATTTTACAAGGATGATCTGATTGATATTCAAATTCCATCTTTATATTTTCCTCTCTCTTTACAAATATATTAAGTGTTTTGAAAGAACAAGGGTCTTGAAACTATACAGGGCCATAAAGTCCAGTCGTTTGTTTTCAAAATGAAGGTAGAATATTTGTCTTAAAACGAGCACAGCTGGAGAACTGTCATGTTTCATTCAAACTAAGACTTACATCATGATAGATGAAAATTTAAAACGGATTTTTATGATACAATAAAACTATATTTAAAAATAAAACAGTAAGAATTTTTAAGGATTGGAAATATTATTGCATTGCTCATCCAAAGTATTAACATGAAATTTAAGAGAAAAATTACTATATTTAAGAACTGTAAATACGTGTTAAAAATTAAATTCTTAGTCTTTTAACTTTTATTATAATAAGCCTAAATAACAATAACATATTGATGCAATACAGAAAATTATATACTTAACATGCATACATAATGCACACGAAATATATTTGAAATGGTTTAATAGTTTTAATCAAACTAAATGTTGTTTGTTTTACTTGACTCAAAAAAATCAGAATGTTTGAAAAAAAATATTCCAAACATTAAATCTAGCTGAATATACTATTTTGTACTACATCATCCAGATGTTATGTGATCAGTTCTTTATAGTACGGGGTTTCGTTTACTTGCCACTTTATTGACGAGTCTTAAAACATCCAATAACTATAATAATATAACAGAAGGCGCCCCATATATTTTCCTGGCGTGACTCAACATTTATTCCTCAATCATGTTGTACATTTAAAACAACACAAATACTCAAAATCAACGTTATTTTAATATGACAAACAAAATGAATGACGTTACTCAAACATATACTATATAAACCTTGCTGGAATAATCTTTTATATACAAATATATAATAATTTTAATAGTCAGAAAATTTAAATGCCGTAGCACCTAAGTTTATAATCTAAGTGTCCAATGTTCGATTCCCAACCTGAGTTATAAAATCATCATTGGTGATATTAGGATGTCCTATTTAATACGGACAAATTGACTGCCGGAGGTCTTGATATTGTGTTTTTATAGTGGTTAAGTTAGTTTGTAAGTCATTTTTGATAGAATAACTATTTAATGAAAATTAACACTAAATAAACGTATTCCCTTTAAACACTTTTTGCATAATTAATACTTAGAGTGAGAACCTCACATACCAATGACTTATGTAATTTGACCTGAAATCAATCCGATGAGAGGGATCACTTTAAACTATTACACAATCATTCTCTTGGAATATTATCAAAACTAAATTTTGACACAATCTCACCATCTTTCAGGGAATCATGTATGAGATTGAGCCCAAGCCTTTAAGATAGGATACTTAAACTCAATTCATTGAGTAAGTTTGATTTGCTTTAAGGATGTTGTTCACAAAAGGTATTCGTATATGGTCATGTGAATGTGTGTTATTATTACGTTTAACACTATGCGTAATGACGACTTAAGCCAAGGCGTAATGAGGAGGGTAGCTTCAAGGAAACTTATTAGAAATATTGGGGAGTTTATGATAAAAAATAGTTGTAGATCATATTTTAATACGCCCTCAAAAAGCCTTTCTTGGTTTGGAAACCACCTTTTTCCACTAACGTTGGACAAGTGGTACATGAATATGACGCCTTTAGACAAGCTCCTCCACAATCATTATACATATTTTCTTGTCACGTGGTCTGACGTCCTTTGACATATGGTCTACCTTCACGCGGTCAAATGTCCTTAGCTCGTCTAGCATTACGTGGTATAACATCACTATACACCTTGTCTACTGACAAGTGGTCTGACAACTTTAGATATCTTGTCTACTGTCACGTGGTCTAACAACCTTACACATCTGGTCTACCTTCATATGGTCTAACATCTCTAAACACCTTGTATAACGCCATGTGGTCTAACGTCCTCATAGATCTTATATACCATCAAAGGGGTATAAAATCTCTAAGCATATTTTCTATTCTCAAGTGGTCTAATACCCTTTGATATCTTATGTAAAATCACCTGGTCTAACATATGCCTAACCTACATTTTGTCTACAGTCACAAGGTCAAAAGTATTTTAGATAGCTTGTTTACTGTCACATGATATAACATATTTATACATTTTGTATGTTAATGTTATCTAACGCCCTTATACAGTTTGTTTAGAGTCACGTGGTATAATGCCACAGTCTTATAATCTAAGCATTTATAAGAATGCTCCTCCATTGTAGATGTCACCTTAAATAACTCTATATCTATGAATTCCTCTCACCTGTGAATTTGGCAACGCCCTTGAAGGTGATAGGCTCTATGACGAAAGGTTCACTCCTTCCTTTAGCGTTGGTGGCATATAGATGGACCCTGTAGCTCACCCCGGGCTCCATGCCGTACACGTCAAACACAGGGGGGCCACGAGGAACTGACAGGTTGAATCTGGGATTCAAACCCGGCAGTTCCAGCAGCTCCATCATAAAGCTCTGGGGTAGGCCACCATCGAAACTTTCGACGCACTCAACGTGGAGAGAGTCTGACGTTTGATTAACAACCGTGCAGTTGATCAAAGGGAATGGCCGACCTGGAAATTGAAATTTTATAAAGATGAATGTATAACCAAATCTTTATTTATAAACAAATAATAAAGAGCATTAGTAGATTTAGATGAGAGAGAGAGAGAGAAACTCGTCTATTTAAATAATACATATTTGAATTTTCTTTTATTATTTATTTCCATATTTCAGATAAAATATGGCACACATATATTTATGCACTCCTTTAATTTCACTTAATTTGTTAAATATACTTACTATGAAAATATTATTTATATACATTTTCATAAAATCTATTCAGTTAGGAAAATCTATTTTTAAATAATAAAAAAATGAACAAATGCCTTTAACAATTTAGGTTTTACAAATTATATATATTTAAAATTTGTTTTTAAAGCTAAGTCCAAGTATAATTGAACGAACTAAGCTATTTTACCAATATTTGGATTTTCGTCTATAAGTATATTCAGAAAAAGTCGTAAAATTAGAGAAATAAAACTATATTTCTAATACATATTGATATTTTTAACGAATTTATTTATTCATATAATATGTTTTGTCAGACTACTTAGCCCAATTTGTAGCGTATACTTCCATTAAAGCTGATAGTACTGGATTAGATTCTCGACATACCAATTACATTTATAATTAGTGAAGCTGAGGTTTTCCCATTCATATTTATAAATTGACAGCAGAGAAGCTGCACGTTTTGTATGTTCTAGAATTAACTAAGCTTTTAAAAAAAGGTTTATTTGAATTATCTGTGTGAATGCATTATAATCCATTAAAAACTACAATGGTTTATCGAAATTATTTTAGATAATTGAGAGGTAAAAGTACATTAATTTGTTTAATGGTTTTCTACTGCAATCATATAAGTTTATTTATCTAAAAGTTTTCCCCTGTGATAATAATAATTTAATAAGCCTTACAAAATAAATTTTTACTTAAAGTTCAGATTTGAGCATTGTATAATTATTTTGTACAGATTTTTTAAATCATTAAAATAATATCTCAGGAGTACCGAAAGTATAAATTAGAGGTAGTGTAGACACATTTACGTAGAAAGAGAGAGAGAGAGTGGAAAATAATTTAACTAAAATCATGTAAAATACACCTGGCCGGGTTTAAAATTTAGAGTTTCCATAATGGGCAATTCAATATATTTTGTGACTGGTTTTTTTAGGTCATGTGACCATATAGGTGGATCTGATTGTATTAAAAATAATTCTTTTAATATTATTATAGCTTTCATGAAATAATATTTAAAAGTTTTCACTTACTAAATAAATATTTTAAAATGTTTTTAAAAAACAAGTTATGTCTGATTAATATACTTATCTCTAAACCCTTAAGATATGACTTAAATCGTTACACAAATTTGCATTGATGGGTTTTCATTTTGAAATGAAAGTAAGGTTTTGTTTCTGGAAATCGGTGTTTAGTTTGATCATATAACCGAATTAATAGGTTACTATTTAATTGACTTCGTAATGTTACAATTAGTTTTATTATTCCGGCCATAGATTTTCATTATGTTTCTCAGTCTTCCTTTAATTAATATATTGGACGCAAAGCACGAAAACGGCCGATGGACGGATATTATGCTCAGTCCTAGGATTGAAAGTTTTAAAATGACCAAAGCCCGAAGTTCTATTCAATTATGGACTTTGCCCTTCTCTAAACAACTAAACCTATGATTGTGCAATTACCAAACGATCAAAGTTGAAAATTCAGTCGTTCGTTTAGGTTAAGTTAATTTAGGCATCAAAAACATATTTATTCAAGTGGGTTTGATAATTTAAAATAAATGTGTGATATCTGTCTAATTTTGTTTGCGTATCATTGAGATCCACTTGTAAAATATTCCTCCTTCCTATAATATTAAATGGATAATATCTCAATATCAAAGTTCGATTTATGAATCAATCATAGATTAAGTTTTGATATTACATGCGTATGTAAATTTCTTTTTCATGCCAACCTATTTTTGAGATTTATTTTATGAACTATCAGATATCCTTAGCTATTGTATAATTAAAGAATCAGGTTAATGGGTGGGCTACATTCAAACCATTTCTAAAAGAATAGTAGGCGTCCAACCAGACAAAGTGAAAGCTATATTTAAGAATAAGAGGGTTTTTCTTGGGTGTATAGTAACATATTTAATGAAAGAACAACCCGTTTTGGTAACCTCATAGTCTAACGCGCTACTCTCGCAGTAGGTTAGACTGGCGATTAGGGGGAGATCGAGGTTCGAAATTTGGTCGGTTGTACTGAGGTAGGTTTTTTCAAAATGGTTTTACACTCTCCCTCCATGTAATTGTTAGTACACGTCCGTTGATGTATAGCCTTGAATCCCTAAAGCTATTAGAGTAATTCATACATAAGTATATAGGCTGAATGGGTATAAAGACGAGGTGATAAAAAATATAGAATAAATTGTAAAACCATACCTGCTTAGGGGAATTGGACCCAAGACCTTTGGTCTAGCATGCCTAAGCTCTACCACTGAGCTAACCAGGGATCGCCCTGTATTTTACCTCAACCCTGATCACAGGGTGATCCTTGGATAGCTAGGTGGTAGAGCATGGGTGAACTAGGCCAGAGGTCCCGGGTTCAATTCCTGTGTTCAGGTGTAATTTATTAATTTATTTGAATATGACTCAGTTCCTGATGAGTATTGTCATTATAATCAGCCATTTCACAAGCCTTATATTACTTAATTGCATTGCGTTTCTTTCTTCCAATTCCAATAGTGTTTAGAGTGTTAGATTGGGTGTAAACGTACATACCTATATTTTAAGATAATTCTATGTACTCTATTAACTAAACCACGCTTAGCTTTTTAAGTGAGTAGACATAGTAGTCTTGCAAATTACATAAAATAGAAGATCTCTCAAACTAAACACAATATTTCGTTATTCATGTTATTATTTCAAATATAACTTTATTTAAGAGACCCTCTTACCCATACTATCTAATATATTTTAGATAAATAAATATTTACTGTGTGAAAGTCATCCATAATCCATATGATTTTTAAATAATCTTATACAAATACTTTAATAATTACTAACTCAGGCACACAGGCTTAGAAGATCAACGCCTTTGCCTGTGATGATTTTTCTCAGATAACCTAATGTTATCGATATTACTGATAATTTGAGTTAATAACAATTAAAATTAATTGGAGAACAACTTTGATTTATTGTATGAACCAATAGGTGAAATATATAAAGAAGATTTGTTAATAAACAGCCTCGGACCCTTTGTTTCAAAGTAATGGGTGACGTGAAGCTAATAATAGTATAAAAATGTTTAGAAGACTTATGGAAACTTTTAACGACCCGGGAGGGCCTCAAAAATTAATCGAGTTTTGCAAATACATCGTAGTAATTTTCTCAAAACTGTTAGAGGTGTGACTAGCTTTAGGTCACTATTCCTCCCAACATTCAATTACAAACAATATGACTAATAAAAAAATTTTGTTTGTATCCTACAATATAATTTCACTATGGCTACTGTAGCACCAGATGAAAGATCGAGTATTTAATACCTTAACCAAAAGTGGAAATAGTTTCCAAGTATAGGTACACACTACTTTTACCCTGAAATATAGATGTAATACCTTGAGAGGACTACACTATGATCTTGTCTTATAGAACACACAAGAAACTGGCAACTGGTTTATCACAATTTAACCAATCGATCTCGCAACAATTTTCAGTCTATTAGTAATAAAATTAGATAATCACTAAAAATAGAAGTTCTGGTGTTTTAAACATGGACACATACGTAGTAATTTCTAATAATATTAGATAGTGTGTGACGAAAACAATCTTGATCGCTCACAATCGATAATTCTGTAAGAAATTTAACTAATTTATTATTAAAATATTATATTTTCTAGAGTGTCGACCTCAGTATTTGAGGTTATATTTAATTTTATTAATAAAAATAATTTGTATTTAAAAAAGAATATTGTATGGCACTCCACACGGAATTTCTCGCTTTATTGTTTAAAAAAAGAGAGTCTACTCAAAATTCTTAATATAATATACACTAGCGAGCCCGAGAACAAATTGTGCTATACAAACGTAAATATGTTTTTTTTGTTCACGATTTTAAATTTTATAATTTTATTTCTCTTGAACATTTGAACCAATAAAAGATATCGATATTGTGTCTTCCAGAGTCAACACTGCTTATTAAAATTTCTACTTCCGGTTAAAATTTTCTGCATTTTATGAGAGGATGCACACCTTATGGTTATCGCAATGCTATTAAATTTCCATTTTATAAATTTTGACCAATAAAATAGGTAATTATTTTCTAATGAGTCTAAAATAAGAGATTGGTAATTTTTGTAACAGAGGTGGATTCCAGGAGTGGGGCGTGAGGCGTGGGGGGTGGGTGCCCTCCTTAAAGAAATTAAACCAATTAAATAAATGTTAAAGTCAATACTAGTTTTATTGCACATACACTCACTAACCAAATTTTATTTAAAAGAAATTGTTATTGTTAATTTTATTAAATTATTACTAACACTAAAAAATCACATTTTGTTTTAAAATAGTAAAAATGTAAGTTAATGAAACTACCCAAATTTAAGTAGCGCACCTCTCACCTTGTTGCAAAAACATTGTTTAAGTTTATATTTAATTTATCAGTTTTACTATTAGTATTTCAATGATTAATAATAATTTAATATCTGTAAAATGATTTATTTTTTAATAACGTGGTTTAAATAAAATATTTGAATAATACCACACACATAACGTGTTAGTATGGCTTAGTGCTAAAATTTCTATTTAGATTCAGAAATAACTAGCTATACTAAGTGTGGAGTTAAAGTTCAATTGTTAGAAATCTGAATACTTCCATCTATTTTGTCTAATTGATATAATAGCTAAAACTATTTATATAATAATGGTTATAATGTTTAAACTTATTTCCTTCTTATTAATCATTATTTGTTGGTGTTCTTATTATTTGCTGACCTGGTGGTCTAGGGTTAAGGTGTAGGACTTCTGTGCTGGGGATCCTTGGTTTAATCCTCGGTCCTGGCACAGATTTATTTGATTGCCAAACCCTTTCGTCACCTCTAACAAGACATGTATTAAACACAGCTTGTGAATGTGTAGAATTCCAGGCCTCAACTATGGTTCGGATCCTACGTTAAACTGTAGGTCCTCCATTTCATCTTAGAATCACCCTACTATTACACATTAGTGTAAGTGCGTATATCCCGAGCGGATAGTAAGACGTGGTACTAATATTAATAATAATCTTATTATTTGCTTTTAATTAATTCCTATGATAAAGGTAGATTTCGTTTTATACCATTTATTAGAGGATTATTCTCAAGTTAAGCGTTACACTGAAAAATTACTAACAGATTTACTCTCGAGTTTTGAAGTATTTTTATGTCAACATTTATTGAGATGCCTCCTTCCTATCCCCCATACCCGGCCCGATCTTGATGGGATAACTCTTGTCCCTTAACCCCTCCTCCCCCTACCCCACACTAAAATCCTGGATTCACTTCTGTGCTATACAAACATTTCCCCTAAGAGTTTAAAGGATAAACAATTTTAACTTCTTGAAAGACTTACTTATTTACTTACTCTATTACATTAGAGAAAAATTTCGTTTAGTTTTAAGTAGCATCTCTTCACAACTACAGCTCACAAAATTGTATTAATATATTTGACAATATCTCAGAAACGATTGGTTTTATAAAAATATATTCCAAAGTAAAGTTTTCTACTTTTAATATTAACACAATTCTAAAGTGATAAGTTATTTAGTATCTCAAATACTTACAGAGATATATAAATTTTGCTTCTGTAATGAACCCTAAAAGTCATTTTCATGGGAAAATGGAGAATCCATGTTTATTATAATCTTAATCAACGCATAGACATGTGTTTTAATCAAAATCGTTATAGCCGATTTTGAGAAAATGGGATTTTTCTAATGTCATCCTTTATTAAGCTGCTTTTAATTTTAGGTTTGACAGACACATATACATCATTGCAAAAATACTTTTTAAAGTTTGGGGGTTCGTGAAACGTCGACATCCATCAACATCTTTGCTTAGATTTTTTAACGGTCATAATACCTGACCTTAAATTGTTGGAAAATTTTAAAATATATAAATATATATTGGCGTATAGCTTGAAAACTTTTGGTTTATAAAAATATGTCACGTAAAAATGTTAGTTATAAACAGATCTGCATGTATGCAATGATAAATTATTTCACACTCAAAAGTCACCAATATAAAATTATAATTAAAATGTACGTATCAGAAAAATATAGGGTAGCCTTATGGTTTTTAATATTGATCAAAGCTTAGAAATGAAATTTAATCAAATTGTTAAAGCCAATTTTAATAAAATCAATTTTATTCTATTTCCACCCTTAAGGAAACTACTCTTAATTTTAGGGTTGGATATACAGCTCCAAAAATTCCTCGGGGTAATCCTATGAATTCCTTAGATACCAAGTTTTAACCCAATCGGAAAAATAGTTTAGGTTTTGTCCGAGGTACAGATAGACTGACAGAAAAAAGGAAATTCAAAAACAACTTTTATGGATTTGGCGGGGTATGAAACGTCAACATTCATCAAAATCTCGAGTTTGATTTTTTGACGATCACAATACTTTATCTACCTGTAATATAGTGAGAAAGTAAAATGGGTGTTGAAAAACGACGGATAATCTCGGGAATTTTGATAAATTAAAAGTCTACTGGGCCCAAAAAGGTGGCCGACCCCTAACCCATACCTTGATTTATTTTTGTTTTTATATGTACCCTAAGGGATTCATCAGAGCATACATATGGGAAAGAAGAACGACAAACACAAAAATTAGATTATTTTATTGATGTTCAGTTTGACTGATATTTATGCTATTATCAATATTCCCATTAGTTAATCTAAATATGAAGCTAATAATAGAAATAGCTTGTATTTTCTCAAACTTGAGACTCAACTGACTATTCAGTTATCCATAAAGACATTGATAAATTTCTCAAAGCGCATACTACCAGTCCAGACTATACATTTATATGGTAAGATATTAATTAAATCATCACCATTGTAATAAATTTGATGCATCAGTCCTTTATTACCATCCCGGGACAAATTTTTATATATTTGTACTTTTTTCTGACATGGTTTGATATTTAATTCATTTACTCTATAATTGGTCTCCCTCTATAAATGCTCCCTTCCACATAGAGCTCTAAGATTATCTTCGTCAAATTATCATGTCTCAGTATATGCCCTACAATGTTAACACTTCCTTGCCTTGCTCTATACCTTTACAAAGTATCATTTCTTCACATTTTTTTCTTAAAGAAAGTTAGAATCTATTTATTAGAAAAATAAAACCCTAAACGAATCCGTTCAAAATTAAAAGCATAGTCTCTCCATCACCGAAAAATCTTAGACAATATTTTCACTCAGCTTGTGTGCTCATCTTTGTTAATTATCAAATACTTACTTATGAACAACCGTAGGAAAAATAAAGTTAAGTTCTGATCCTCAAAATAAAACGCTAACAGCACATTTGTTTCAATAAAACGCTAACAGCACATTTGTTTCAATGGTAACACGCCTCATAAGAACTTGGTACAATACCATCTCAACTCTGAAAGTAAGTTTTGTGAAGTTGCCTGTTCTCCTTATAGCCGACACAAAGAAAGTGGGAAACAAGAAGATTGAAGAGAAAGAAAAATATATGACCTCAGGAAAGAAATAATACTTCTTCAGGAAGCCAACTAGAAGACTGTCTGAAACCGTCTACAAATAAGGACCCATTTACTGCACCGAGGAAAACTTGAAGATCTAGCAGGTTCCCTCCTCCCCCTCCCAACACACATATATGGATACAATGGAAAACTTCATGTGAATTCTATTTACTATTGTTATTTTTTCAAATAATTTAAAACTTTATGTTTTGGGTTCAATATCTTTTTCTCATTAAAATTCTAAAAATCTTTTATTATCTTACACATACATTAATTTGAAAGGTTATTAAAGATTTTTTTAAAGCATTTACTCAGTAGGTATAAACTAGGCTACATCCTTGTCAAAAAGCGATTCAAGTATGGCGTGAATGGTGGGAATAAATTGCAAGGTGCTGAGATTGATTAGGACAACAACATGCTGAGGGCATAGATCGAAACAAGAATAAAGAGGATTAGAAACATGAGCAAGGCAAAACCCAGGTAGGACCTGGAAAAATTAGGATACACAAATGACACTGTGAGAAATTCAATATGACAAAATTTAAATGCGGTGACAAAAATGATTACAAGTGCGGAATGGAAGTTGAATGCTGTTAATTTTTTGAAGGTGTTAAATGACAAGGTTGGAAAAGGGAAGAGGACTGCACGAAAGCATTGGTAGCAACATAAATCATTCAGAAAATGGAGGAAAGAAGAAAATGTAAAATGTCAACAAAGAAGGATATATAAGGCTTAACAGCAAGTTAAGGAGAAAAACAGACTGAGTGAGGAAAGGCTATTAAGTGAAATTATAAGATGGGAGTATCGAACTCTATATAAAGGAAGGCATGAACTAATGTAATAGAAAGCCAAGGAACTGTGAGGGAATGAAAACAAAGTATGCGAACAACAGAAATATATAACCTCAAAGGTCTGATAGTGACGTATGATAGTGAAGTTTTTATTAATTGTCAAATATATTCATAAAAACTGCACGACAAGGATAACCAACCATAGAACCTAGAAAATAAAGTAGAATACCTAGTGGAGGAAGATGAAAAATACCAGAATTTTAAATAGTGAAATGGAGAAAGGCAAACAGGGCATACAAATAATAAGAGCTGGTGGAAATGATGATATACTAGCTGACTTTCTGATAAAGCTGGGGAATCAATGGACTAATATCTATGTTAACCTTTATAATTATAATCTACCAATTATGAAAATGGTCCAAAAACTATCTAGACGTTAGTATGGATGCTATAAACAAACTGAGAAATTCAGTGACCACAGGACCATTAACATCATCTTTCATGTAGAGATTATTGTGGCAAAAATAATCAACAGGAGACTGGAACCTAAAATATAAAGTGTGATGGAAGAAGACCAATTTAGATCAATAAAAAGGAAAAGGAAGCACAGATATTATCAGGAGGGTAATTTTATAGAGTGTACAGGAAGTCAAGGAAAAGGTACTTATTGGTTTGATTGACTGGCGAAAGGCGTTCTATGAAGTGAAACTGAAAAAAACTGACGGAAATGCTCTAGAAGATTGGCATCAATTGAAGGGAGAGAAAGATTACTTCAAAAATATACCTGGGACAGTGAGTTAAGGTGAATATGAGTGATGGAAAGACCAACAGCGTAGAAATATGAAGAGGAGTAAGGCAGGGTGCTATTTTTCACCCAGTCTGTTCAACTTGTATAAATAAAAACCTGGAGGAATGTGGGAATTTCATGATAAGATAACTCGTCATCAACACAATAAAAATATGCGGATGATCCAGAATTTTTGGCTAAAAAAAAAGTAAGAATTGTAGGAAATGATAGACTGGCTGGTGGAGATAGGGAAAATATATGGCATAGAACTCAACATTGAGAAGTCAAAAGTGATGGTGACTTCAATCAATGAAGAGCCACTAAAAATCAAAATTGGCAACAAGGAGTTATAAAACATAGAGCAGTTCAATACCTGTGAAGTCTGCGGACAAAGTACTGATACTGCACCAAGGAAATTAAGTCGAGAATCGCCATGGTCGAGGAAGTTTTTAACAAGAAGAGTTTAATACTACTGACCAGAAATTTGAGTTTGGTACTGTGGAAGAAACTGATGAAATGTTACATTTGGAGCCTCACGCTGTTTGGAGAAAAAATTTTGACTCCTAGGGAGTGTAAAATTACATACTTGGAGATACTTGAAAGATTTTACTGGACAAGACTTGATAAGACCAGGTGGACAGACAGAGTGACAAATAAAGTCTTCCTAAGAAGATTGGGAGATAAGATAATGGATTTGTATGTTAGTCTTCAATACAAAGCGAAATAGATTGGACACATACTTAGGAGGAACTGTATTCTGAATGACGTCATAGAAAGAAATATCGAACTAAAGAGGAGCTTAGTATAAAGGAAAATTCAAATATTAGATGTCTTACAGGACATCAAAAAATTCTGGGAGACAATGGAGGATGCATAGGACAGGTCGTATTGGTGGTTTAAGTTCAATGACAAAAGTAATAGACATGCCGTAAGACAGAACATCGGATATTAATAATAACTTTATTCAAAAAAGTTTACTTATTTATATATTTGCAAATAAATAGTTTAAAAATAAACCTTACAACACCTATATATATCTTATCCAAGCCCGTTAAATGATCATGAGTAGAGGCATGTTCACAAAATGGGCATACATTTGCTTGATTTTTGAACTGAGCAGATTTTAGAATATATTGGAGTATCTACACTTAATATTCCTTCTTCAAGAAATGCAGGTCTTTAGGAGAAAATCTATATCTTCCCTCTTTCTAGGTAAAATTTTGCAAAGTTCACTTCGCTGGCCGCATAAATAAGACGTCACTCACACACTAGACTGAACTATTGAGAAGGGGAGATCGAGGCTAGAATCTAGTTCGTGTGTGCTGAGGGGGATTAGAAAAATAGTTTCTCCCTCTCCCTCTATGCAAATGTAAGCAATTTTTCTTTAGATTCAACCTTCCTTATCAATAAAACCATTAGCATAATCAATCTTAATGTAAATGATATCTATATTCTACCGATTACAATATTTTATTTTGAAATGTGAAATTGAATAATTTGTATGGTACAACACAAATACTTTCCCTCTCTTTTGGCAGAAACGCGCCCAAAATGAGCATTATTGTAATTATATACACTTTTGCACAAACATTGGGGAAAAAGTAGTATCTTTGTCCACCAAAGAACATAAAAATCAATTTAATATTTCTAAGTATTACATAAACATATATGTGTTTATTTATATATCAGAAATTATTGGTTTTATAAAAATATATTTCAGATTAAAATAATGTTGATTTAAGCAGTACTATATCTTTACGATACTAAGTCATTTCATATCTCAATTAATATCGGATATTTGACCAAACAATTTTTTTTCCTACTTAAAGTGCCTTTTGATTCATTTTAATGGAGAAACTAGTGTAACTTTGAAGTTATAACCAACGTTTTGATATTAAATTTAATGAAAAGTGTTAGGTGGATTTTGAGAAAATCTATTTTATCCTTTTTTTCCCTGCAGTAGATTATTCTTAATTTTAGGGTTGGACATCTAATTTCAAAAAACCCTCGCGATCACATTATGTAAAACAAAGATAGAAATGTTAGCCTGAACAATTAAATGGTTTCGTCTCTTCTCCAATACTTATACAGGCAAAGATATAAACAAACAATATCATGAAAATCACTTTTGGTTTCCAAGTGTCATGAATCTTGGTGATTATCGATAGCTAAAATTTGATTTTTTGAACGTTACACTAATTTTTACCTCAATAGGTCGAGACGAAAAAAGAAAAGTATCACATTCCACAAAATAACATTAGTCAAATAATATACGCCGTTACAAAACAGCTAGGAATAGAGGAATATCTGTGTCCACCAACGAACATAACAATTATTATTATTATTATTATTATTATTATTATTATTATTATTATTAGCTCCGTGTCTTACTATTCATTAGGGTTACACGCACTTACGCTAATGTGTAATGGTAGGGTGATTGTGAGATGAAATGGAGGACCTACAGCTTAACGTGGAATCCGAACCACGGCTAGGCCTGGCATTCGACCATTTACAAGTTGTGACTAATACACTTGGCAATAAGATAAGTCAATGTCGGCACCTAGTATTGAACCCCAAACCCCCAGCACAACAATCTGACACCTTACCCTTAGACCCCCAGGTAATCCGACATAATAATCAATTTAATTTTCAGACTTGCATTAAAAACATTTTTAATGGCTTATAACTCATAAAATATTGCTTTTATAAAATTTTATCACAAATGAAAGCATTCTATATTTAATATTACTAAATATGTACAATGATAAGTTATTTTGTATCACAAATATTTGTGGAGATATGATCAAAATTGAAAATTTATGCGTAATTATATTACCCTAAATTCATTTAAAGTAAAAATGAAACTATTTATATTTATTTAAGAGTCAAGCACTCTCTAGTTACAAATTTTATCAAAATTATAAGATATTTAGATTTTTTTTCTGTTTTTGCCCTTTAGTAAATATTCCTTATTTTAGGGCAAATCTCTGATTTAAAAAACTCCTTGTGGGAACCGATAAAAAACCAGTCTTAGCCCAATAGGTAGAATGGTTTCAGCTCTAATCGGAGATACAGACCGACGGCAACCTCAAAATAACTTTTCTTCCTACAAGTGGTCATGAAATGTAGATTTTTTCAAAATATATATTTCGAATTTTTTTTTTACAGTCACAATACTTCTATCTTCAGGGGGCTGAGTAAAAGTAAAAATAAAAACATCTAGTTCAGGTGCTACTTCATCCCACTTTTAAACTTTTACTCTAGCAATTATTTAAGAATACTATTAATCGTGCTCTACAAAGGTTTTAACCCATAAACATATAATTATAGCGGTAAAATGAAACCAACTATCCTTAAGAGATTAAACTCTTTTATAAATGTATTGCTTTAAAATGGTTAATATTAATATGAATATTTTTTTTAGAATTATACACTATTGATAAGATTCATATATCTTCAATAAACTAAATATAATTTAAAACCAAATTAATCCGCTATTTTAAATTTGTCATTATACTGAGCAAAATGTTTATTCTACAAAGAAAAGTTTCGTAGGGAAAAAAATATTCGCTTGTATGATGCACCAAATAAAAGAGGACAAATCATACGCTATTACAATAAGAAATGGCTACAAGGGGGATACAAAAGAGAAATATTATGAAACACTGTTGCTTAATGTTACTACAGGTAGATAAATGCCTGGGGAACACGCAGCTTGCAACATCATACAGCCTTACCGGTTGCCTACATATCAGGGTACAATGAAACTGTAATAAGTGGGAAGAATGAAGGGGACTCAGTAAAACCTTTCGGACATGCACCAACCTCAAGAATTGGTTGGTTACCTCGTGAAGCGATGTAGTGTAGGGACAACTTACTAACCTTTCACCCAACATTCTTGCTTACTTTAATTGCGTACGACGAACCAATTATAGTCCTCCACAGGGGTTGTTATGAATATTTGTTTGTAGTGGTGCCCTTAAATATAATGTGGTGGACCACTTTTCTTACTACCTATCCTGGTTTTCCGCATATTAACAACAAACAGGTAAGGATAATAAAAGTTGAATTTCAAAGAAATTAGATCCAAGTAAATTTTAAGAATTTATTGGGATTCGATAAAAAAAATTGAATAAATCTGGCCAGGATTCGACTCCCAAGCTTCCAGTAATTGGAGAATCGGACAAGACCAGACTGGAAACTTTGCACTGCTGCTTTTAGGTAATTTGTCACTACTTCGATTTATTTATTAATGAATTCCCGAAAATTTACCAACCAATTTCAATAAAATTAACAGAATTGTTTCTTTATTAGTATTAAATTAGTAGCATACCTGTATTAACATGTGTTTTTCTACTAAAAAATTATATACACCCACTTCGATGGCCATACGGTCTAATACATTAGACTAGACTGCTGTTGAAGGGGAGACCGAGCTTCAAATCTCCCTTGTATGTACTGAGAGAGTTTTTTCCAGAACGGTTTTCCTCTCTCCCTCCAGGCCAGTGGTGCTATACCTTTTAAAAATAGTCCTCTTAATCCTTAAAACCTTTAGCGTAGTTAATATATAAGCGTATAACCAGAACGAGTAGAAAGACGCAGTGCTAAAAATATATATATATATATGTGTGTGTGTGTGTGTGTGTGTGTGTAGAGTACATTGTCATAAATATATTATATTTAAATTAAATTTGGTATTCACAACTCATATCTAAATTGTCTTGCCGTTGAAGAACATTTCTTGATAATTGAAACATCAATAGCTATACTCACATACCACTATAAGCCAAGGGAGGTGTAAATTTAAACAATTTTTAAGATATATAAAGTATGATTTTTATCACTTATGACTAATATCAGATATTTATTTATATTTTTAATAGTGGTGTTAATTAGATAAAAAAATAAATTTTTAGTTTAGGTATTAGAAAAGTTTATTTTAGATTAAATGTATCTAAGACTACGTGGCAGGATATAAGATAAAAATTTACTCAGTCGGGATCAGAACCAAAGCCTCCAAATCAACAGATAAGAGGGGTGGACTAGGCTTCTGGAAAACTAGGAGATATCCTAAAGGACTAGTTTGAATCTTGGCTTTAGCAAATATTCTAAACTAAAATAAAGCTAGCCATAAAATTATAACTTATTGTTTTTATTAGTTCTTAATCAAAATTTCTTGTGATTTATTCTGAGGGGACCAATAAAATCAAATTTGTGAATATTTTTGATGTCATTAAATATCCCGTTTGTTATTTTTTGGGGTTGCTTATAAACAATATCTTAAGCAAAACATAATATTAAATTACTTGTTAAATTAATACTGACTGTAACAAACCTTGTAATTTAAACAAGTAACGAGTAAATTATTATTTTTAAATCTTAAATATTTAAAAATAAACGCCCAGCAATTATTTAATAGCTTGGAGGAATTTTTGCTCTTGTCAATAGGCTATAAAGTACAGTCTGATGATTTGAATGGAGAATAGCAACGTAGCCATCGATAATATAACTGAAATGGCTTCCGGAACAAATTTGATAGTAACACTAATATAAATACTTCGCCTCCCCGCTTGAGCTTGCATTGAAACATATCCTCACTGGTATTTATGAAAGTATGTTGTAATACCAAGCAGTTTGGAACCAGCCAGTCCACGCCTAATGGAAAACAATACCAGATACGTCTGACATTTTCTATGAGTGCCGACCGATGCGGAACCTAGCTGTTACCACAGTGAACAACGAAAATAGAAATATTTTTTGTATCACCTTTAAAGTCGAATCAATCTCAAACAACTTTCCTTTGGAATGGATTTATCATTCGCGGTTGCCATACACGTTTGTGCCTTATATACGCTTCGCATTGTCAAGTGGACAAAGACATCCTATACCGAACCACCGAGAGCTATCCGAAAATAGAGAGAACCTGTCTGAGACAGATTCAATCCGATAAGGGAGTCACTATGTCCCTTCCACCATTCCCCTACCCCCCAGCCAAAAACTTCTACACTTCTCCACTACACGCTATGGTGACTGATCCATTCCCTTCAAAATGGTCAAACGATGTCATCAGAACATGGAAGGTATCGTCGGAAACCTTAGAGACCTCCTTCCCCTTTTCTTCCCCCTTCCCTCTCTCTTTCTGTCTCCCCCTATCCTTGACAAAGACAGCCTTATTCCCTGACTCTCATCATCAGCACTTCTTGACGACGTACGATGGGGTTTCGATGAGAACATCAACGAAAAGAAATCGATGCTGTCAGAAATTGCGTGCGAGCGTGTAACAAAACGTGAATTTGTCCTCAAAAACATAAAAAAAGAACACACGATTTATTTTGACATCTTTAAGTTGTAAATATTTATTCAAAAATTGGTTTTAAATTGCTAAATAAACAAACAGCTGGATAGTAGCTGTAATTAATTACCCAATTAGTAAAATAAATTATTATAATGAAGTTAGATATTGATTACATTTAAATTACAATAAAATTTTAGGTATTTCATTTTGTGTTCATCAATATAATACGTATGGTGACCTGGTGGTGTAGGGGTAAGGTGTCAGACTTCTATGCTGGCGTCCGGGGTTCAATCCTCAGTCCCGGCAAAGATTTATCTGATTACCAAACCCTTCCTTCACCTCTGAGAAGACATCTTGTGAATGTGTGGAATGCCATGTCTCCACCATGGTTCGGATTCCACGTTAAACTGTAGGTCCTTCATTTCATCTCACAATCACCCTACCATTGCACACTAGCGTAAGTGTGTATAACCCAAACGGGTAGTAAGACACGGTGCTAATAATAATAATAATAATATACGTCTTAATTTATATAATTTTTTATTACACTACTTAATATATCTCTTTAAGAAAACTAATTACAGTTTACAAATCATTTCAAAGAACCAATTAAGACAGTAATACCAGTTTATAACGAGGGACCTAGATAATTAATGAATATTATGTGTATTTTTGTTTCTATTCCATATCCAATATATTTTTTTACCTTAACTAATTTCTTCGTGGAAAATTATATAAAGAAATTCAACTCTTTGACCCTAATCTCACTTTAACTGGTGAGTTAGATTCCTTCACATTATTACGTATGGTTTTTAACAACTTAATATACATGATTAAAATTAGAAGGGAAATTTATAGAAAGTTCCAGCAATCGTTTGTTTAAAGTTAGCTAGAAGATTCTTATTAAATTAGTAGCATTGGACATGTCTGCATTTCTGAAACCTATACCAGAAAGATGTAAGGCGCCCTCAGATGGGTACATAGAATTTTTGTAAATATATTTTTTTAATTATAAACACTTAATATTCAGGGCCAAATTTAAGGCTATCCACAAGAAATAATGACATAGAAACATGTGATCTGGGCGCACTCTTTCTCCCTCCTTAATGCGATTCATATCTGGGCGACTACATTCATTTTGAGGAAAATATTTGAAGATAACTATATTTGGTGGTATGTAAGTTAAATTGTTTAAATACCTCTCTATCTTAGGTTACATGACTGTGTGTTCAAATATAGAATATAGGAGAGAATTTACAAAAGCTAATGGTTTGAATAGTGTGTTTTGGTATAATAACTTATCTTATAATTCATGTACAAGCAATAATTTAACTTTTTATTTATTAAAGATTAAGAAGTGCTTTTATATGAGAGTCAGTAGACCAGTTTTTGATCCTCGACTAACTGCACTATAGACGAATCATTTAATAGTGTGTTTTTAATGTATTATTTTCATCTATTTTTACTTATATTATGGACATATTTTTGCGAGATTCTAGTTTTACTTGACCATTTGGCATTTAATCTGTTCAGATGGTTGTACCACGATAACTATCTAATACTTGGAACCATTTTAAATATTGAGCTCAAAATGGGTATCTAAGAATATTTTTTATGATATTTAAGAATATGTATAAAATAATTCCAGGGTGGTTTATAAATAATTTGTCTTCGAAATTTTTATATTTATTTAAAAAAATATGACAACTTTGTTTAAAATGTAGGCCCTATATATAATATAGAACTCACGCCGTTACCTTAAGGGGTGGACAAGCAACTGTGTATTTATCTCAAAAAACAACTCCGTACTATACCCATCCTCACTAACATTCTCCACACTGACCTATCATTGCATACTTCCTTCGCTTCAACAACATTCATACACTGAGTCATATGTGCTCTTTTATTCTTAAAACTCTTTATGTTTCTGTTTTTCACACATTCATCTACAGTAGTGATCCACGTCTTACATAGATTACCCATTTATTTGATCCACAAAATCCACCTTCATATATTTGATTCTTTACTCAATTCACACTTACCCTTTCAACATGCCTAAGCCAACGTAAGACACTTCTTTTACAGTGACTTAATAGCCTCCCTTTCAAAAAGCACTCCTCTAGCACCAGTTCATAACTGACTCTGTCCAGATGAGTTTTTTCCAAATATATTTATTAGATATATCATTCGAGAGCATTTATCTTGTCGTGTTTCTCCTGACAAACCTACGCGTCACACAAATAAAATAATATAGACGCCAGCAAACTTTTATATCATTATCTCTCTCCATACTACTTCATTCATTACAATTGTACACATACATCTTACTACTCTCCTAGATGCATTTATAAGTCTATTTATTTCAACATTTTTACATCCATTTTTACAGAGTTCACTGCCCAGATACACACCGTTCATTTGTTATACCAGTCTGCAATATATACTGAGCTGACAATCGTTTTCACTTCCTTCCTTATCAAAAACTATCACCTTAGTTTTGGATACATTTTTACGAAGATCCATTGTGTCTGTTGCTACATTCAATCAATTTAATGCATTCTGAAAGTCATTTTCACTTTCAACAAATAATACATCATCATTTGCATACAACAGCACACTCAAATACACGTTGTCCATTTGTAAACCAACCGTAGGTAAATATAATCAAATTAAAAAATATGCTTTACTGTGTAAAAATTGGAAAAAGGATTAAAGGGGTTAGACGGTCAACAAGGGCTAGAAATAAAAACGTGCAACATTATTTAAGTGGGTTTAAAAAGGTAACAATTGTTTAATAGGATAAAATGTGAAAAAGGGATTAAAAGTGTAGTAAGTTTCAAAAGGCAAAAAGGGTAAAATTAGCGAAATTTGCTGAAGGTTAAAATGTTCTAAGAGGGCAAAAAGGTTTAAAATAGCAAGAATGGTTCAAGGGCAAAAAGTGTAAAATATAATAAAGAGCAAATAGTGTAAAAATAATAAAAAAGTGCAAAAGGGCTATTAAAAAAAGATAGTTAGAAAGTGAATAAATAGTTCTAAAACATTGATTGTAGTCACTTTGTAACCTTTTAGGTATTTTCTACTACTAACACTGTTTTAGTGTGTCTAGGCTTTTAATACTATTAACGCTGCTTACCGTTTGGCTTACAGTTTGAAAAGTTATTAGGACTATTTTTACCTCTTTTATTATTATCTTACTATTTTAACATATGCTATTTCTCGGGGGCAAGCAGGAAACTTGATGCTAATTAGATTAATAAAGACTAAGTAAAAGAAAAACTAATTATGCAAACTAAACCAATGTGTTGAGAAGCGATGCATAAATGTTAAGAAGATCTGGGCCATTAATTAATAAAGAACAATACTTTCACTACAGCTCCGCTAACAATTTTGAACAGATTGTAAACTTTAAAGTCTTAATTTTTTCGTCAAATAATGAAAATTTGCAAATATTAGTAATAATTTAAAGAATTATATTCAGGAAAATGTTAACCGACCATTTATATTTTCAAAACATTTGTGGTGTATAAAAAGCCATAAATTTCTCCCTGAAGCAATTTTCAGAATTTTAATAAGTTGTTTAAAATACGCACGACGCACTTCGGGACGAAAAGATTAAGACTTTAACGGTTCAAATCAGTCCAGAAATATAGACGGAATTGTGGTGACCAGCTTCTATCAGTAGAGGTTCAGTAATATAGATTGGCTCTCTGAGTAACCTAGCTAAGGAACAGTGATACACAGTGAAAGTGGTCTGCCAAAGTTACCTGCAGCCACTACCTGAAAGATGCATGGCGCCCTCTGATGACCGATGGCGTTGCTTCCCCAGCACGCCAGGGTACCGTAGTCCAGGTCAGACATGGGGGTGTAGTTAAGGCGGGAAACTACCCCTGCGTTCGTGTACCTAGCTGGCGGAACCTCAGATTGGTCACCAGAGTTGTTGAACGTCCAGTGGAAGGTTACCAAAGGGGGGTTGGCGTCTACTTCACACCTTAGCATCACAGTCTCTTGTTTCAGAGCCCCCAGAAGTTCTTCTCTGTCATCCTTGCACGTCGGGACGACTGAAACAATAATTTGAGACAATGGATTATTTTTTCACATGTTAACGTAACATATAATTTCAGGATTTACAGCAGCTTCAATATGATTTCTACAAGCTGGGACGACTACAACACGAATACAAGACAGTTGATTACTACATCATATATTGGTGTCAGACACCAGACTGTGTTCAAGTAAGAGGAGATGAATTGTAATAGGAAGGAGGAAGATGGAGGCATTTTCCTAAAGTTATTCGGCCACATGCTGAAAACAGTTGAAGATGAATACTACAATAAGAATTCCAGAGAGTAGATTACAACCTCACACATTCATATGATGATCTACAGTTACAGGATGGCTTTTCTTGATCATCCAATCGAGTCTGAACTGAAATTATATTCAAAACAAACACAAAATATCACATCAACTATGAATATCCACCAGTGAAGAATAGTTAGCGTAGTTACAAATATTACAAAGTAGCTCTTTGACATAAACAATGTTTATCTATAAACCTTGGAGCAAAAATTGGAATATCTATTCACATAGTTTGTATTTTGTTCTATGGTAAGTTATAAAAAGTCATGTATGGTAAATACACGATAGCAAGTGTGAGTATCTCAGTTAAAAAAAAAGATAAATATTCATATATACAGTCATTTAATCTGAAACTTTCTGTTTTAATAGATCTTTTGAATATAGATTAGATAATAAGCGTTGGCTTATAGTTAAACTGTGTCCATGGTGACAGTCAAAACGGAATAATATCCCTGTATTTTCTCAAATATCTTTCAAAATCTGTTATTACGTTGGTCTACCGAATAACATTTTAGACTCCAACAAGAGGTGTCATGGAATATCCAACCGAATGCCATTTTATATTTCCACAATAAGTGTCATGGAATATTCAATTAGCACGTCATTATTCCCCTCGCTATCAATTACAGCTATGTGGTTTCTTGAAAGATATTATGAAATAGGAATGGTGGTTCTCACACTATTCACAAATGTGGATGAATGCTTAGGCCAAATATTTATCAGAATGTTCTCCTACATTATTGTCATAAAAACTATGGGAATATCATTCTTCTGTGGACCTCAATCACTTCTCGAGAATTTCCACCCCAAATATTCCACCAAAACATTCACTTCGTCGTTATTCGATATCCAATGCATAATTGTCAACGCAAGTGGTGATATCGTTGCTGTTAATCCCAACATTTATTATGCTATCCAGTGTATTGTTATTGCATCGTAAAAAAAATCATATCAAGAAATTACCCTACAATAGCCACAAAATAATTCAACCAGTGGTGTAATAAGAGAGGATAATGTGGGAGAAGCTCCGCACCATATACCATCTGTCAAGAGGTGTCATAGAGATATCATTTTGTAAAAAAAAGAGTCTATAAGACTATACTGAGCAAATTAACTTAGATAAAGTAAAAACTCACTATTTTTCAAAAACTATACCTTTATATCATTATATGCCTTTATACACACAAATAAATACCTGTATTAGTAAGAAGTATGTCTTTTTAGCAGAAATTACCTCTTGAATTCGTTTTGGCATTGCCTCCACTAATTTAGTGCACATATTTTTGACTTCTAATCGTGTACACTTTTATATCATTCGTTATCATGAGTTCTTTGTTTGTATAGTCCCTTTTCCCTAAACGTCTCTCCAAAATATTCCCCAAGTTTTCTATTGGATTTAAGTCTGGTGAATTTCCAGGCCAATCAAGCAAATTATTTTTATTTTACATTATAAAAGTATTGACCAATTTTGAATTGTGACATGGGGCCAAGTCATGGTGAAATGTCCCTTCAAAAGTTTGCAAGAATGGAACACTCTTACGTTGTAATATTTATACATATTTGGATGAATTCATAATATATTGAACAGGAACCAAGCTTCCAGTGCCATTTTCTGGGAAAAAAAACAAAATATCTGTTTCAGAAGGTGTTTTAGAGTTTTTTGGACATGCTAATTTCTTAAAGGTTCATAGTCGCTTTGTAACCCTGAACAAAATAGAATGAGTTTCATAACTGAAGAATACATTTTTACAGTTGTCAACAGTCCATGATTGATATTTTTTTTGCCTATGCTAAAAGTTTTATCACCATTTTTGCACTCAAATATTGTTTTTCCGTTGGTCTTAATGCCTTCTGGTCATCTTACAGAAGCCTACGGTGTACCGTTGAATCCCTAACATCAAAACCACTAGCCAATAAATCTTTTGAAGGTATGTGCTGGTTTATATTGGATTCATTTTACTATTTATGATTATAATTTTATCAGTTCGTGGAGTTGTTTTTAGTTTTCTTCCACATTTACCTCTCCTTTTTGGAGAGATGATCCATATAAATTGTATCTCGTAAGAATTCTTGATAAATTTGATCTATCTACACCAACTGCAGAAGCGATATCTCTCACTGTCATAAAAGTGTGATTCTTAGGAGAAATTATTTTTGCACGCTTCCTTGGATAAATATCCATATTTAAATACAAGAAAATAACACGAATCTCACAGAGATCAAAAACTAACATCCACCTGTCACACACAAAAGCTCACAACTTAAGCTGAAGTGACTTTTTCCAGTTTAAAACCAGTCATACCACATTATTATTATCATATTCTGAAAATTGAAAAATGACACCTAGACACGGGAATTTAACCCGGGAATACCGTGTCCGGTTGTCATTTTTCAATTTTCAGAATATGATATCTAAGAGGGAATATCCCCACTAAAATGCATTAACAATAGTTTTGGCTATTTGTTTCATTCACATTATTATTGTCAAGTTCTAACAGTCACACCTCCCCAAGGCAAATAAAACCGGTTTTTGTCGATTTAAAACCTCAACTGGCAATCACATTACAATTACGAGAAAAAATAGTTTGCCCCAATTATTTTGCGTAGTATAGCAGTTCAAAAAATTATTATTCCTATTATTACGATAACTATTGAAATCCTAATGTTATTAACTATTATATTGTGATTGTAAATGTATCACTTGAAATCATTAAAATGGAAGTAAGGAACATATGTGAAAGGCACGCCATATTTATTCCCTTTAGTATCAACAGACTGAAACTCAAGATTTTCAATCTCTCCAGAAAGTAACAGATGTAATCGCAACGCGCACGCGCAAAAAAAAAATATGGCGACAAAAAACACCAAGAAGGCGGGATTTATTTAGTAGCTCCCTCCTTTACACGAATTTTGTTAGGTTAGAAGTCCATTGCTTTAGATATCTTTAGCTATGATAGAAGTTCACTGCTTTAACTTGCATAGTTGGTTTTGAGGACTTATAAATATCTTAATAAGAGCATAAATAAAAATAAGAATTTTATTATTAGAATTTGGTTTATACACCGGACACAGGGTGCCCAAAAATGAGACCCACCCTCGACATAAAATTCCTTTGCTGCGCTACAGAATACAATAAGTAGGCCTATAGCACCCGATGTGTAAATACTCACTAAAAAGTGAAAGACTTAGACTCTTAGAGCAGCTAGAAGACGGAGCACTTCAAGTGGTTTTACTATTCCTATCCTCACTTTAATTTGAATTAATTTTCTCTAAACAAACCGTATCATTTTCTTTCCTCTAATTAATAATGTTACTAAAATTCCACAAATGCAGCACAGTTAGTGTTAACGTAAGTAAATATAAATACATGCACTTATAATAATACTATCCTAAGGACACAATAAGAGAAAATATATAATTCAAAAACACCAACAAATAAAATATCCTTTAAAATGAACGTGTTCAGTATTAAACCAAGGCCTATAGGATCATTTAAGAATATGACTATCACAATAAGCCGACTCTGCCATTAGCGTAGCTGACACCAAACGGAAAATTTATCAAAGAAAGCGATTTACTTTTCATTTAGTAGATGGAACAGGAGGAAAAAAAGACCAATAAGGAAATAAACCTCTTTTTCTTTTGTCACTTTTTAGCATTTTATGGATTTACCATTTGTCTGAGACCTTCAATGAAACAGTGTCATACACAGGGAGGTTTTGTCAATAGAAATAATGATTATGTAATATTTCCAAGAACATTTAATTTGAGCTATTTTTTCATGTTCTAAGTAAGGAATAAAGATCCTTCTATCTTTATTTATAATTACGCCACAAGGGGACGCCATCGTCATAAAATCTACTGGAATAAGGGTAAACAAGAGGGCTCAGTGATATAGTCCATACGAGCAAAGTTAAAGGTCCCGTGTTGGATTCCCCGTCTATGGTTGTAATTAAAAGTTAAATAAGTACTATCCTAGTATATGTGCTAATACTGGTAATAATTTAAATGACATTAATTATCCATATTTATAAGGATATAATATCAGAGTTGTGATGTAAATTATTCTTTTAAAGTCTAAATCTTTTTCCTTTTTATATTATCAGCCGTTGAGGCTACTCGTATTTGAATTAATTTAAATAGGAAGCTAAAGTTAAGAAATAATTTAAGGAAATGTATCCTAATTTCATTAGAGAGAAAAACAAATTCTCATACCCAGTTAGGATTCCAAACGCAACCTTTTTGTCACTGAAAAGCCAGACTAAATGGACATTATATATTTTCCCTATGCTTACAGATTCTGGTTTTACTTTATTATTAACGTCTATTTTTATAATTACGTTTAGCTTCAATGGTTAATAATGGATGAATGTAAGGAGTAAGTATGAGGAGGGTAGTTTTAGATGAATTGAAGTTGCAGCATCGTAGAAAGGTATAATAAAGCCACCACCTCCTACACTCGGTATATATTAATATCCCAATCTCCCAGAAACCAGCAATAGAGTAAATGGCGAGCAAAAGGCTTTTGACCTCTTGATCAGTAGTAAAGATATTTTTAATTAATATATGCGCACTTAAATGCCGTTTAAGGTGTGACTGCTTGAATATACCTGTATCATCAACCTTGGGATGGTCAAACTCATATTAAGCTTGATTTTATTCTACTGCGAGGTCGGGTTCCATATCCCGGTAGTTTGTAATGAGCTATATTTTAGCTAATATGTTTTCTCTAAATGGTCTTCCGCTTTCTCTCCAGGCAAAAGTATGTATATTTCCTTCTAAATTTATCTTCTTCATCCCAATTCCGTTAGCGTAATGAACGAAGACAGACACCTTGATTGTACAATAAGAACCATTGAAAAAATATATTTTTGACCACGGTAATATTAAATCATACACGCTTGAGTCTAAAGGTATATAAACAATTTTGCTAAGAGTGGCCGACCCAAATCGTTTAATTTGACCCAAAAGAGGTTGGCGAGGCTTTCAGTAACGTTTTTAAAATGGAATGGGTGGCGTTTGTTGCGATTAAGATACATTTATGAATATAAATTAAGTCCATTTAACAGTTAGCTCAAAATCAGTATGAAATTGTATTTTTGAATTATTAAAATTGCACTAAACATATGTGTGAACGAGTTCTTCACTATTAGTTTAAAATGGAATTTTATTGTTCAATACCCAACAGTTTTTTTTTTAACAATTACGTTCTATGAATTCTACTCTTAATATTAATCTAAGACGTTTAATAAGATAGGTTCTTATAGATATTAACAATATATAGCTCTTAGGAATTCTCTCTATACAAATTGTTTCAGTCACAGCTCCCAATTTTTAATATTTATATCACTTAACTTAGTAATTAAATAGTAACGTAAATGAGTGTAGGTAAGGTGTTAATTGTGGGAGAATGATTTACTATTATAAAATGTTTTTTGATACTCGTTTCACCATGTTTTCTGATACCCGCCTCAACATATTCCTACTTAGATAACGTATTGTTTATTTCAGTCGTGATGATTTGTCCTATATCCTGAATGGTTTGTAGCTTGTTTATGTAGATTATCCCCTTAATGTGTTCACAGAAGATGTAATCCACTGACACCAAGTCCAGTGACATGGAGTGCCACATATTTTTGCAGACAGCTAGGCTAACGAAGGAGCTGTTTATGAGCTTCATGTACTCATTGGAGGTCTGAGATATGGCACCATCCTTCTTGAATAACCCCTAATTAAGATCGAGGTCATCTAGTTGCTCCACGAAGATCATGAAAATGTCACCGTACGCATCAGTGTTCACTGTGACTTCAAATAATATTGGTCCAATGGCTCTCAGACAAATGTGCAAACCACATACTGGCCTTTTGAGAACGAAGTGATATCTCGTGGATTCTAGAAGGGTTTTATGACATCCAAAATATATTGTCTCGGGAATTTGCATATCCTGAGAGGTTTATTTTAGTCACGTTATCATCAATATTCCCGACTTTCTTTCAATGAAGTTTTAGGAACGTACACGATTAATGGGGTCGACTCCATCAATTGGTGTACAGCTGTTACTATGTAAGGCCTAATTTTTCATGCTTAGCTGCTCTTTGGCACATTGTCACAGAGAAGATGGTCTCCTGTGACATTCGGTGTAGTAATTTACAAGGGATAGAAGCCATTGCTCAAGAAAATATTTTGCATACATTGGCACTTTTTACGGTGGAGTGTGCGTCTTTTAGCCATTTCTCACTCAGTAATGGGCCTTTTTCTTCTAGATTAGGCACGAGACTCAGAATTGTTTTACAGTCAGGACCATCATGAACACCGCACTCACGTAGTAAGCCTTTTGTTTGACACTAACGGAATTGCTAGGATAGTAGTTCTTCACGACAGACACGCGTTGCTGCACTGTGTATGACATCATATAGAATACTGATGAATTGAAGCCTGAACAGCCTCTAAAGAATACACCAACGCCTTATGAAAATATAAAATAAACAATATTTTGCGCGCCGTTTGAGCGCAATTTAAATGTAGAAACCTACACGGCCAAAAAACTATAACAAATTAAAATGTGGGACCTACCACTGAAACAGCCTGTATGTTTAAACAATATTTAAATAACAACTTTTTTCTTGTTTTTATCTTTTTAATGAATAGCAAAGCTCACAAAATTGTGTAAAAATCATCCTTTCATCTTTTTAAAAATATCATCACCTCTTCTTTGATGATAAATAGAAGATTCATTAAGTGTTTCTCTGTTGAAAAGACTCCCCAAAGAGAAAAGCTCACTAAGTTTGAGAAGGATTTAGCCCACTCCAGATATAGAGGATGCACGATAAGCCGTTTTTGGTTTTGTTTCCTAGTTTTAATATTGTATTGGTATCAATGGTATTATATGACAACATTGATTACTTTTGGGTCTAAGAATTTCTTTTTTTAAGTTTGTCATGAATTATATATATATATATATTTATATATATATATATATATATATTATTTACATTATTATGGTAGTGATAAGAATGTTGGGATTTATAAGACTTGTACCCTCATTAGTGTTGTAGAAAAATTGAAAAACTAATTAGAAAATCAATATCACAGTACATCAAATCAGGATTTATGCTGAACTCTGAAATAAGTATTTGGTTGAATTTCTTACACACACACCCATCAGAGTTTAGCATAAGTAATGGTTAAATAAATTTCAACTCTATTTTTTTTTATAAAGAAAGAATTTTAAAAGATTCAAAATCATATGAGAGAATAAATAAAAAGAGGAAGATCTAGTGTCCTTAAATAACGCCCTAAGACTACTAAAATTATGAATATAAAAAAAAAAAGAAATAAACGAGAACAAGCTTTGCCAACTAGCAACAAATTTTAATGAGCGCGTTAGAGGCCAATTTGTATTTATTTTATATGCCTGTTGCGGGAAGGAGGCCTTACGGAGTTCTTTGTGTTTGGGTGAAACTGTTTGATTTATTAAGTTGGCAAAGAACGTTCAAATATCCCTTGCAGGAAACCACAATAAGTGAACAGAAAGTGTGGTTAGGTTTTGAAAAGTGTTGGAAGGGTGGGAAACGTCATGCTCTATGGAAACAAAAGAATAAAACAACTTAGAACTAGAAAGGTAATTTGAACGTTCAACATACAAAGACATAAAAAAACTAACAGCAATTTGAAATGAAAATAATATGCATTGCTTACAATATATATACATGAAAATTTCACATAAGAAAAAAAAATGTTACTTTAAAGTGAACGAACTATAATTATAGATCTAGAATTAATGAACACGTAATAAAAATTACAATGAAAAGAAAAAAAATAATAAATGGACTTCAGCGCGTGAAATTACATTAACCTAATGAGTATAAGAAAGTAAAATGAGAGAAAAGAGAGGTAAAAGGGAGGGTACCTTGACTCGAGGAAGTGAGAAATAACCTTTAAAGAGAATGAAGCGTTAAATGAATCAGGTGAAGAGTAAGGTTGAGTTTTAAGAAAAAGATAGAAGTTTTGACGCTTTCCATTAAGTCTTTGTGTTCAAATTAAGTTTGTATTTTTATAGAATATATATGTATTTACCTATTGTCTAGATTTTTTTTAAATCAAAGAGAGTTGTTAATAAAATAGATTTTTGGAATAAACAAGCAAAAAAATATGAACATAAGCAAATTAATTTTGGAATTTATTTTATATGATATATTCAAATTTATCCTTTGTTTTAACATAATATATTTAATTATATCTACATATACCTTAATAAAATCAAAGTTATGCTGAGGGAGCCCCCATATGTAAGATATACATTAGTAAATTATAATTTAGAGTGACTATACTGACATGGCGATATGAAATGAGAATAAACGTTCATCATAAAATATTGTACCCGGTGTTAACCTGTCTAGGATACACACCCTCATCACTAGAGACCCTATCATACAATCTTGACGGTTATTCCATATTCTCAACAATTAGTGCTAAACGGGATTGATATTTTGTAACACAGTATTGAAGTTCTTCCCCTTCGAACTTCTTTTGCATAATTTAGGCTTTATAAATTTCTAGGTTTTGCAAGTCCATAATTTTAAACTCAAACCAATAAATAAAAGCACATTCTGCTTTTTTAAATGATATATATTATTTGAAAAACTATTTATGGTGTAATAGAGCATCGAAAATGGTAATTTAAATAGTTGAGAACATATTCTGTCATAATCTAAATTCTAATCTTAGGGAACGCTAGTTAATATACGTAGCTAAGGTTTTAATAATAGTAAGAAAAAAGCATTTTTGGATTCATTCATATGGTCTTGCGATTGGTTTTCTGCTGCTCTTTACTTTGGCCTATTCTGGGCTAAATTTCTTACATCTTTGTACCTTCTTCTGCCAACATCTTCTGCTATATATTTTATGTTCTCCATTCTTGGTCTCACTTTTGAATTTATATTTTCCACATCTTCAACTCTGTCAAACTATCATAACTCAGTATATGTCCTAACATGTTGTCTTCTCTGCTGTATGACTCTCCAAAGTGTACATTCTTCATTTATTTTTCCAAGCATGTATTTGAGATCACCTCCATTAATGGTTTATATATATTTTTCTCTAATTTATTTGAGGTATTTAACGTGTGAGCTCTCTGAACCGACTGATTAAATTAGCATACGAATTATAAACTAACTTTCTAGAACAGACACAACAAACAGTCCTCTGACGTTAATTAATCATTATGAAAGGGGAAAACCAAATTTCTCCAAATATAAATTATTCATCCACACCGGGAATCGAACCTTGGTGCCTTATCTCAATATAGAGACACAATACCAACTGAGCTAAGGTGTCGGAACTTTTTATATTAAATTAACGAATTTACGAATTAACGAATTGTTTGCTTTGTGTTATATATATATAATTAATTCTTTGGTATTATTTTTGAGAATTGAAGAAATAGATCAAGAATTTGTATGATCATTAAAAAAGTTTATGTTCAGATTAAATTATGCCCATATTATAATTAATATAAAATACCTGCTACACTATGGGCATAGAATCAAACTAAACGAATTTGCTGAGGCCATATTTTTCTATTTTTTTAAAATATACCGTTTCTAAAAGAAAATAAAACAATATTATTACAGATCATATCTCCCCGTCCCCCACTATCTCATATTAAAAAAAATTAAAATTTAAATACAATAGTGAGAGAGAAAAACGAGTATTTAACTTTTGCATTAAGAGCCAATATTCTGTTTAAAACAGGAAAGCACCATTACTTACACGGAATGACACCTAAACCATAAAAATCATAGGTCAGTGGTTCCCTCTGCCCCACCCCGTTCCAACCACATGAATAAACCACAGTTACCTTGTTGGAAAACTGAACCAAAAGAGAGGTAGATTAAAAATAAAATACCTAAAATTTTATCTATTATTTTAAGAATATAAAATGAAACTCTCGCTTCACCTAGAAGATAAACATTGGTTATATCCTAGCAAAAACAATGAAAGTGAATAATAATAACAATGAGTTAACGGACCACCTTGAGAATAGAAGCATCAGGTTCTGTCGTTCATTTGAAGAAGGTGCGATTGGATCACCGCCCGATAGCACCGAACAATCGATTGCTGGGAGCTATTTGCCCTGGCGCTTCAAAAGGGGGCTGAGGAGAAACAACTGCTTAAAAATTATTTTTTTTAAGTGCCGAGGTTAATATACCTGCTATTCACGACTTTAATAATAATCTCTGATCAGAATCACATGTTTGAAAATGAAGTATTTTACAAAAAAAATTGCTCTATAGAAAATATTTTTTATGGAAGGGAAAGAGACTTCACAAGTTATTATTGATTTGTTTGACTTCTTAAGGGTATTTTTCAAGGTCAGCTTTGTTCGTGTAATTAAACCTGTTTTGTTTAGCGGCGTTTTATTACACACATAAAAAACTTATTTTTCCTGACACCTATTTTATATAACAACAATGTATGAAATAATACTTAACACCCACATCCTACTAACCGTTCGGATTATACGCTAAATTACTAATTAAACTGATGGGTTAGGAATTGGGAAGGTTTAATATAGATGAAATGAGCCCGCATTTTGCGTGGAGAGAGAGTGGTAAACCGTTTAGTGAAAATAGCCATCAGTTCACCTGAACGAGATTCGAACCTTGATATCCCCATTCTCATCAGCTTACCATAGGACGAAACTATCGCGTTAGCCAGCTACCATGGTGGGTATTAATTTATGAAGCTATCATTTTTAACTCGTATTCTAATAGCACTTTTTATTCAATAATTATTTTACTGCATAATGCTATTCTTTATTTCGTTAAATAATTTATTATTTATAGAACTACTTTAATAAATGTGAAAAAGATTTACATTGACATCGATAAACTTTTAATGTAATTAAACGTTCTTGATTAAAAATTGTTGGAGAAAATAAAAGATAAAAAACCTTGAAATTTAATGTCATTAAAAATAAATTTCAGAAAAATATTTTTTTGTGTCTAGGGTAAAATTCCGCTAGCGTAATTATAGTTGTTTATTAAAAAAGTTTACATTAAAATAACCTTGAACACGTCCTCAAAATGAAAAAAATAGCTAGTGCTATTCTTTTTCACTATTAAAAACAAAAACATTTAGCACCCATATATTTTTTATAAAATGCTTCGCTTTTGGAATAATCGGGTGTCTCGACTTAAATACCACACCCGCTATTTATCATATATGTATATACTTTAACACCATATCATACTGTCCATTTGGGTTGTACGCCTACACCTGCTAGTGAGCTAGAAATTATTAAGTTTGAATTTAGAGTGAGTTTACTCTATTTTTCTTTGAAGGAGAGTAGACAACAAGTTAGGGAAAACCACCCTCACTTCCATCAATCTGGATTTGAACCCACTATTTCCTCGTCATCGACAGATCAGTATATTGCGACAGTGATGCCTTTAAACATTCCATCACAAAAAAAACGGGTGATTTGTTTATTATGACTCCCACATTATTTATCTTTTTCTTTATAATTGTGATTGAAAATTGCCCCTGGTAATTTTACATCATGTTTCTTACTCTTTTATAGTATTTTTTTTCTTCCTATTATTTTTTAGCCACACGACTTGCTCCTATTTGGGTTGTACGCTAATGCATTAATGACAGTTATGCGTTAGGAATGAGGAAGTGTGAATTTTTTGGAAAGTAAAGGGCAAGCATTTAGTAAAAACCATCTTCAGTTCACGCAACCAGGATCGAGCCACGATATCCATTTAATCAGCAGTCTAGTCTATTGTGAGAGTAGCGCCTTAGACCATACGGCTGCCAATGTGCTTCCCACCTGTTATTGCTTAACCAATTATTCTATAGCAAAGAATTATTAAGCATTATTTCATATGTCCCTTTGATAATAAACTTGTTTAGCATTGTAAAATAGAATGAGTTTGTAGTTGAAATGTATAACGAATATGTAACAAAGAGAGTGTATTGAATCTTTTTAATGTACTGTAGGATAAAATAAAATAATATACGATCAGTGTTGGGTTCTTGGAAACGCACAAATAAACATCTGGTTTATAATTTTTATGATTAAGTGTCCCACATATTCTTGACCAATGAGATCATCTTTAATTTTATTAGATTAAATGATAGAAAATAAAACTATTTTAATAGAAGTAATTTGTCACAAGCCACATTATAATTGTTTTCTTTTAAAATATACTACTTTAGTCAAAGTACTAGAAACCATTTATTTGCGATTTTGACGTGGTTAGTGAATTCATTTTCCTTATTCAACGTATACAATAGCAGATGTAGAGGTTTTATTTAAACGCTTCGATTGAGCTTGTCAAATAAACCGTGTAACGATCCTATAAATTTCAATCACAAAGATAAAACTACGAAACATTCTTCTCTAATTTTGTAAGATTGACTTACAATCACAATTATCTACAATTTTTACTATCTCGTGAACCCTAGGAGAGAGTAGGTATTTTTATTCACAAAAAAATTTACATTTAGATTTCTATGGCTGTTGAGGGTTCATGATTCCCTGAAACATACTTTTTTTTGACGCAATCTCATATGTCTGTTTATGTGTATATGTATCAATGGGTTTAGTCATCGGCATGGAAACTAAACTATTTTTTAGATCAAGACAGAGCTTGTTTTATAAGGCATTCATAGCTTCCCCAGGGGGAAACAAAACTATATGAAAATCGGCTTTATCGATTTTGTGGGAAATTCATAAATAAGCAAGTATAAAACTAAAACTTAAATAATTTATATTATTTTACAAGAAAACTGTTTTTACGAAAGCGAATATTTATAATTTTGATCATAATGATGCGACTATATGAGATAATAAATAATTTAACTTATTATTTGAGAGTTTTAGGAACAAAAATATTTTAATGGAAATTGAGGTATTATTTTATATATCTAAAGTTTATTAGAAGTAAACAAATATATATTTTAATTGAGTTATAGAAAACCGTGAATTGAAAATTTACAGTATTGATATTCTATATAGATTTGAAATGTTATGCTGGAGAAGACTTTAGTAGATATGGTGTACAAAAAAGGGTGAAAAATGAAGAAATTATAGGAAAAGAAATGAGAAGAGAATCATTTTGGATGTGATTCTTCGGTACAAATAAAACTGAATCGGACAAATCCTTAGATAGAACTGTCAACAGCACGACGTCATAGAAGGCAAGGTTTAAGGGGAAGGGGAGCTTAGGAAGAAGGAAGAACCAAATATTAGATGTTTTGAGGAAATAAGAAGATTCTTGGAGCTCAATGAGGAGGCATAGGACCGGAAGCATTGGCAGTCTAAGTTCATTGACAAAAGGAATGGACCTATCGTAAGACAGAACACCTAATATTAATATTTTTTTTAAATAGTACAAAATTATTTTTATTTATAAACTACAAAATTAGATGCCGTGACCTCTAGCTGTTTGTGTGTATGAGTGTATCTTGGCCTAGAACCCAAACCATTTCATTGATAGAACTGAAATATGGTATATAGATACCCTTGAGGGATATTTGCAATTAGATATCCAACCTTAGAAATAAGTGTAGTATACTGCAAAAATAAATGAGAAAATATCATTCGTCTCCATATACATTTCAACTATTTTTTATTAAATTTGGAACCTTGTAGTTGTTTAACATTATAACAAAATAGAAACTTTAATTTTTCGATGAAAATAACTTAAATATTATATCATAAATAAGCTCTGATTTCCAATTTTGATTAAATTTACCTAGCTATTTTCTTTGATACATGATGGTAGTATGAAATAAAAATTTCGTTGCCAAACTTACAGTAGAACGCCACCTATCCCTATTAGAGCAAATTCCATACAGTCCCACTAATAAAAAACCATCTTTAGTTTGCTATATCTAGACCAACGAAGAACACCCTATCTTTAGTTATCTTTGTCCAGTCCACATAATTACACCCTTTTCCTAAATTAGGCAAGCTACATCCAGTCCTAATCATTGCAACCTATGATATTACTGCAAAAATTTGAGATTTGAAATAACCTATCATTTTCAAGTTATAGTAATATTTAGAGTTAAAATCCCTTATTAGGAAAATATTTTTAAAAAAACTAATAGTTTCTGAGCTATAAGTGAATATGTGTATATTAATTAACATTAATAGAGCTTTTATACTGTTTAAATTTAGTAATATGTATGCTATTTTGTGGAAAGATATGTTTTCTGTTCTCAATGTTTTGTAAAAGTGTTTATTTCAATTATGCTCTTTGGCGGAGTGTTTCTGCAACTTTATATAGTATTTAGTTTTTAAAATGTTATGAGATTTTCTTAATATTTCTTTATTAGGATAAAAAAAACTAATCTGTAGGGCGGATCATACAATTTTTTTCTTCATGTGTCTTTAATACCGTTTATTATTTTATTAGTGCTATTTAGTGAAATTTTTGATCTTTTATCCATTATTTTTATGCTACCATGCATATTATTTGGTTCAAAACTTCTTAAAGTTATAAGAGATATTTCAATTTTTAGTTAAATAGCGCGAGAGTTTGTGTGGGGTAGACATTAATACTTATTTGTTGTCAAGTCAAAAATAAAAATAATTTTCAGAACTCATTAGTGCACGGTATTTATTAAAAGCTTTTTTTTTATCTTTCTACTACCCGTTCGGCATATTTAACACTTCCTTTCCCCACGCCTTGACACATTATATGTGGATGCAACTATTTCAGGCTAAATTTATTTAGGAAGTAGGTTCTTGAACAGTTAGATGTTAACAAAACAATATATATATATATATATATATATATGTACACTGTTTTTATAGTTGTACATATATTTTTATTTATATTATTGACAGCTCTAAATGCCAGGGCAGAAGTGTCAAGTAAATTATTCTATTTTCACATTGAATCAAACTCACTTTGTAGNGGCAAAGATTTATCTGATTACCAAACCCTTCCTTCACCTCTGACAAGACATCTTGTGAATGTGAGGAATGCCAGGTCTCCACCGTGGTTCGGATTCCACGTTAAACTGTAGGTCCTCCATTTCATCTCACAATCACCCTACCATTACACATTAGCGTAAGTGCGTATAACCCGAACGGGTAGTAAGACGCGGTGCTAATAATAATAATAATAAGATACCATTATCTATAAAATAATTCTATAACAAAGTAAACTTATCATTGTTGAATTCAAAAATATATTTTAATTTCATATTATATATGTAGGTATATATGTATGCATGTATGTATTAATATAAATATTTATATATGAACAAGCATGAGATTAAATTGGAATCCGATACTGTTTCACTTCTAGGTTTCTTGAAAGAAAAATGGAGAACATTTTTTTTGTTATTAATTTAAGCAGCCTTTATTACCGTCACACAAAAACACACACCAACATGGGTTTCCCCTGTTGCCTATTCTTTCTCACTTGCCAATAGAGTCATTGAGAAATAGAGGAACCTTTGGCTGATTTGTTATGCGAGTTACAGGTTGTAACACACACACACACACACCATAATTAAGATGTTGGAATTATATAATTTTATACCCTTCCTAAAGTATTGCCATTCTTTTAGCACTAATGTGTTATTTTATACCAATGTATGGTGGGGAGATATTTGTGAAATTTTACATATTATTTTGTTTTTAAAAGCACTTTACTTCAAGGGGAAATCACTATAATCTCTAATAATAATAACCAACTGTTTTATGAAGTATTGAAAATTGTATTTTAGCAGTTAGCTTTTATGTTAGGAGATAGATGCTATACAGCGTTTATTAAAATACTATCGCTTTTTAAAACATAAAATTGCTCTTTTTCCACCAAACATAAGTTCAAGAACATTTAATAAAGGTTTATTAAGTATTCCAATTAAAAACAAAAAATATCTAGTAAAAACTATTTCTTTACTCTTTTTCATACTTCCAAAATAGGCTGGAGGCCTTTTATCTAAGCTAATGGGTAGGGGTTGTAAAGGGAGATAGAGTTTTATAGAAGTCCACCTGAGTTCATATTAAGGTATAGGGAAGCATATTTAACGATAGTCACTTCTAGTATATCCAGCCGATATTCAAACTAAGAACTCCCATTATAAAAAGAACTGGTGTTTGACATAAATTCAACGTGCCCACCAAAGTGGGTGATTATTTATTATCTTACTATGGATCTTTTTTAGACTTAACTAAACCATTTTGATTTATTTGGAATTAATTTTTTACTGTACGTCCAACTTTCGTTACGGGATATACGATTGTTTATACTAAATTGTTATAAATGATGTAGTTAAAATCAAGGGTATAAAGATCCACAGTTTAGTGTAGAGCGTGTGTAAAACGCGTCAATAAAACATAGCCCTGAATAAATGTACTGGGATTCAAACTCAGGTTTCCTAGTTATCAATAGACAATAGTTACTAGATGAATCAGAAATTCATTTCACATGCACACAGATTCGGGTCATTGAATTTCAATTATATGTTATTACACTCTCTTTACCATCGAGGAACATGGGAAGTAGCCTACTATATTGCTATACATCCATCTAAATCTATTTTACATTGTTTATAAAAGCCATTTCTGGTGCTACCCACAAATGTGAAAACATATATATATATTTATGTTTATTTGACAGAACTAGAGTCATAGGCTACGAATAATGAGCCATTAATGTTCAGCATACATTACACTCTTCCTATCGAGATTTACAAATTTCAGTACGAATGAAAAGCTTGCGCAGAAATCACCTTAAACAATGCCACCACGTAATTATACAATTATCTAAGTATGGAACAAACCTAAATACACTATCTATAAAAATGTATGAAGTGTAAAAGTGCTGCGAATGGTATTGAAAATCTACAAAACTATTTTCAAAACTATAACTCTAATCCAAAACTATTTATTTTCTTCTGTTTAACTACATCCCTAATTAACCCACACACCAAGCGCGTTTCAAATAAATCCATAAAATCTGCGTTTAGAGAAAGACCTTCATAACTATTTTGGTATTTGTGAGTGAGAGCAACCAGTATATTATTAATGTGTCATATCCCTGGAATCAATATTAACGCTATCAAATTAGCTGATAAACAGGGTCACAGCATGACCAAACGATAGCGAATATTAGGGGATGAGGGCTTATTAAAGGGGTGTGTTTGTGTGTGTTTTATGTTCGCAACCAAAAGAGGGTGAAGAGTGTATCCCGGATTTTCGCGGAACACCCCAATACAAATTGAAGCGTAGTAAATTTTATCTTGACAATGCTGGATTTTACACAGAAAGATGTTATCTGTTATGGAACTTAACATGATTTATTCACGCTCCCTAAGTACTAAGATGAGGGGCTATTTGTTCAAATATCCGTTACGTGTTTAACAGATAGCGATAACAGGACTATAGTAGATTTAGTGAAGAGAATAATGATGGTTTGGTGTGTCATAAGTGTCATACATTTATTGATACGCGAATAAACATCGCTAACATCAAGATAATGCTTAACAAACAATACAGTGCTGCAATAGGCTATAAGGTATATTCTAAAATTTTCCTGAAAATAGTGCTTGTATTTGAAGCCAATTAACATAATTACATTCTTACAAGTAATATAATTAATAATAAATATATTATTTAATTTAACCTTTTAAAATTATATATAAAATTAAACATTTCTACAATAAAAGGTATCAAATATTTATAATTGATTAACTTCCCCTATTTTACTACCCGTCTCAACTGCATCAATGGCCACGAGGGCAAAGTCGTCTGTATTTTATGCTTTAATTGTCATTATGTGGTCTGTGAATAATTAATTTCCGAATATCATTAAGTTATTTTTTCTTAAATAATTTTTCATAATCATAAATTTAAATATGTTAATACTCCGATGGATAGTGAGACATTTTCACGTTTTTCTTTATTTCCTTAAATGCCGTCAGTATTTGTTTAAAGTGCTTCGAATATTACAACTTTTTAAAACTAATTATGATTATACTTCGCTTTCCTGTCTTATTTGTACATACTACATGGAAGTTGTATTATATTATATATTATATTAAACTATAACGATTATTTGTAAATTATGAAAATTATATAGTGTTAATATATAAATAGACAACTATTCCTATATCTAAATATATTACTACATATACATACCATGTTTAATTATATTACTATAATTATATATAAATAAACTATTATATTTATACAGTTTAACAAACTATTATATTTATCATATATATATATATAAATTATTATATTTACACATGTAATTAAACTAAAATAGCTATTCTTTATATGTACCGGTACATTAACTATTATATTTAAATATAAAATAAATATTTAATTTATATGTAAATCTATATATATGTAAATCTCTCTCTCTCTCTCTCTCTCTCTCTCTATATATATATATATATATATATATATAGATAGATATATGAACTCCCTTCCTTACTGATTCATCACCGTATCTCTAGAACACCTAGACCTGGAATCTTTAAATTCGATACAGGGTGGTTCCTTTCATGTCGTAAGCATCTGGTAAGAAAGGGTTTTTCGAAATTCAATCCCAAAGTAAGTAAAATAGGGATTGTCCTATAGTAATAGTAAAAAATATAAGAAATTTACCCCTTTTAATCAGAATAATATAAATTTAAAATTTAAAAATAAGGATCCAAGAACTGGGAGGGAAACTATAATTAGAAAACACATTTTAGATTTAGTAGGAAATTGAAATTTGGAAGACAGGTGGGAAAGACAAGATAGCCAGATAGATTTTGGAATATGAAATTTAGAAGAATGATTTGGAGGAAAGGGAGTGGTTAGGTCAAAATATTTGAAGCCAGTAAAAATAACTACTTTTCAAAGCACAAGCAAATTTAAATTTGAATGGCATTTAAAACAACCATTTCCAATATTCATTAATGTCTGATAATTTTAATTCAATTAATGGTAATCTGTAAAAAAAACCTGGAAAGGGTTGGGGGGAGGGAATGCTTCTACAAACAGAAATCAAGCATTTAGTTGTGGAAGAATTTTTTTAAATTTGATAGTCAGGTAGAAGAACAACTTCGGATAGACAAATAAGTCCTAAAACTTAAAAATTCTAAAGGTATTTTGAAAACATTGGGAGGGGTGAGGTTTAGAAATTTCCCAAACGAAAATAAACAATTAAATCTTAGTGTGATATGAACGTAAATCGTAGAAGTAAGTTAAAGGGACCACCTCAAATACCATTAGATTCTGAAAATTCTAAATTTTTATAGACCTCGGGATAAGGCGAGGCTGCATAAATATATATAATTACTTATCTATATTCTACTAACGGAAATTTGGCAAGCAGTTAGGAAACATAATAATATGCATAATTAAATTAAAAAAAAACAGAAAATATTAGGTGGTGGTATGAGAAGTATAAGTAGGAATCAATGCATTTTAAGGGCGGTATGAAATAAGAAATTTCCATGAATGAAGAAGTATCACTTCATATTACAAATTATCTTATTTTTTCATAGAAAATGACTTAAGACACTTTACATAAACGGCTATATTCAATTTTGATTGTATTTACTTTTGATCTCTTTACCTCCTTTACCCTAAAATAGTACATTCTTTGCCTTACTTTGCATTTAACAATTTAATACTCTTTTTAAAATTTTTACTTAGCCTTTTTTAAATATATTTGATAATATTTACTTTCAATTTTTTTCTTTTTTTACTATTTTTCTCTAAACTGTATCTCCCGGTCAAAGCCGGGTACTTCAAACTAGTAAAATATAATATTAAAATGGCAAAACTGTATTTTAGAAAGTAAGCCCGTTGACTGAATGAATTACATAATTTTATGGAAATGACGAATACAAATAAAAAACACGTAATGGTTAAAAACCACATAGTTTTATTTTAACTTGTGTGCGCACAATTTATAGGCAACCCGCCAATATTTATTGTGAAGAACTTTAAACAAAGAGCTGTGCCCTTACCAAACAATTAAACTTTCTCTCGGACTTAAAGGGCACTACTTTCCTAAAGGTAAAATGTTTGAGATTTAAATATTTCCCTTGGGAATCTAGCTCTGACATTTCTGAATCACAAAATTAATCTACAATTAATCGAACTCTTGTAAAATTTTATGTGTACATGGTCAACGATACTCACATGATGGAAAGGATCAATATAATATATAATTGTAATATAATAGTAATAGAAACCGTGATAATTATCATATTCATAAATTTGAAAAATGATATCTAGACACGGGTATTAAAACTGGGGCCCTTGGATTAGTGAACACATTTTAGACCACTGAGCTAAACAGGATTTGTTCCCGTGTTTAGAGTGATCTTTCATTATTAGTTTAAGGTAGTCTAGTATGGAACTGTGAATATTGGGTTTGATTTCTGAAATTGGTTGTCAAATATATTCATTTATGATAGTAATGATATTAAAAATAATAATAATTATTATTATAAATTGTAATAAATGTATTTATTGAGAAATATTTATAATTCTTTCTGTGGAAAGTTCATGTACTTTTGTACAGTCAACGTCCCTTTTCTAATAACTCCGCACCAGACTTTGACTATACACGGCCGTTATTAATCAATTTCTCATATATATCTTGGAATATATTACAAGAACTTACGTGGAGATTAAAAGTTACTGCGGCCAATAAAACGACTTGGTTATTTTCTCCATTTACAGAATTTAAACGTTTTATTCATTTTTGGCATGAACAGTTCCCTCTTCTGAAAATATCTGCACAGCTCGATATAATGCGCCAGACCATCTCTCCGAGTATCGCTCGGCGCATGAAATAAGTTATTTATATACGTTTCTTTAGATTCATCATAGATTAAAATTATCTCTACGATCACTAACCTTTCCATTTTTTCTATCATAAAATCTAAAATATCCAAAATTGAATGATACATAAGAACTAAATAGGCATAACTAGTTCCTACTAAATAATTAAATGAACTAAAATGATCGGAATAGAAATGCAACATTTTGAGCTTTGAAGGTCAAACGTTTTTCTAAACAGAGAAGGCAGTTGCAATACAAAGAATAGACAATAAGATAACTTGGGATCTTTATTTATACCAGACCCAATCAGTAAAACTCAGTTACCTAAATTTAGCAATGTTAATTATCAGAGAATTAAAGTGCGCAAACATTTGAGTTAAAGGAAGCTAGGGTTCGCTCGATGAAAAGACTAACAAATGACATAAAATTGATAAAAGCACGAATACTGTTTTATTATTATTATTACTATTAACACCTTGTCTTACTACCCGTTCGGGTTATACGCACCTACGCTAATGTGTAATGGTAGGGTGACTGAGATTAAATTAAGGACCTACAGTTTAACGTGGAATCCGAACCACGTTGGAGGCCTGGCATTCCCCACATTCACAAGATGTCTTGTCAGAGGTGAAGGAAGGGTTTGGTAATCAGATAAATCTGTGCCGGAACCGAGGATTGAACCCTGGACTCCAGCACAGAAGTCTGACACCTTACCCCTTGACCACCAGGTCACCACCGTTTTATTACCATAGATAATGATCAAAGGCTAACAAAATATATATTTTTGGTTGTGGACAATGAGCTATCGCAAGTATACAACAATATTTATCGTGAATAGAATGAATGTGCATGAGTGAAAATCATATCATGAGGTTACAGCTTACTAACTGTAATTGCCAGGATTAAATAACATTCTTGCTAATTAACCAGAACCACTTCAAATGCAAACTATTTAATGTTCGTTAACAATACTCAAAAATAAATGAAAGCGGGTAAACACTTTATCGCCTAATGAACATATCTAAGCCATTCAATGATACCCATATAAATAAATAAGAAATTACACCTGTTAAATAGTCAGTACACGTCATATCCCCTTAACTTATACATATCATCTATTAAATTTCTGCTCATAGCTATACCCCTGATTATAATGTATATAAACAAATTCATTATTCCCATCCAACACCCGAGGGGGGAAAGGGGTAACCTACAGACTAAAAGCATAATATCATCATAACTTATTATCTTTCTACAATATAAACTTTGAACAGATCAAAATTGTTTACTTAATTTCCCACTCGTGTAGGAGTACCAAACAATATTATATTCATCAAGACACACTACAACTGTAAGCCATACAAGCTATCGTGCAACATGGCACCCAGAGGTTGATTTACTTTATCCCATTTCTAAATAATATAACCTAACTAGCACTATGAAGCATAAGGCCATCACATGCTCAAAAATAAACAAATTAATATATCTGATAAATAAATTTAGTAAAATACAAATAAATAAACATGCCGAAAAAATTCCAAAAATAATGAATCCCTACATAATTTGGCATGAGTTAGTCGTTCCTCAGTATTCCTATGATAATAATAATAATAATAATAAACCTATCCAACATAATGTACTCTTACATGTTGTAAGCTCCTATATACTAATAGCATTAAAGAGTGCTAGCTAGCACCATACTGAGTACAAGGTTATATTCAAATTAGTCCAGTGGAGAAAATGTGGGTGGGAGGTATCTCAGGCCCAATGATGCCATATTCAGTAAATAAGTGCATTAGTCTCTCCTCGAAGCCTGCGCACAACGTTGAAAGAGGGACAGTTAGGGGGGTAGGGTAGCCCACGTGATCACATAGTGCGTTGCTCGCCACTCGAAGATAGTGAGCCGGCTTACGTAGAACTCCGAGATTTCATTTTTGTCTAATTTGGATGGTGGACTGTCCTGTGTGTCGATGTATGCGGAGAATCAGAACACGGTGCTGGTCTCTCAGTAAAACGGGGTAAGGGTGTGTTCTTTTGTAGGTGGTGGAGGTTAGGTGGCGAAGATGTTTGTATCCACGTTACAAAAAGCTATGATGAAAGAAAATGGTGGCATAGATCGAATATAAATATCATGTTTGATCAAAATGAATCAAAGCTGTTTTGTATTTGTGGCCTGTCGCAAACCTACAAACAGACTGAAATGGGGTCAGGCAGAATGTAAAACTAGCTTCCTGGGTTCGTGTTCTTACGATTCGTCACTATCAAGAGATAGATTTTTCACAAGCACAATACTTTCTTTTGCTCCAATTTTCAAGTTTCGTGATAGCTTCACAATAAAACAAGATACACAAAATACCTCACTTCTTTCTGAAAAACGTGATGATTGCGCCCCAGGTGAGACTGTCATATGTTCTTTCTTTTTGATCTCCTCAATACTCTTCCCCAAAAAGAGTTAAAAACTTTGACTCATTGTCACAAGCTAGAACAAAAAACTTGAATCTAAAAATAAAATTGGATATAATGAACATGTCAGTTGAGTGGAAACAATATAAATACACTTCCCGTCAAATAAAAAAAAGTTCTTCTATTTACGATCATTAGCATGATGGAGAGTGAATAGGCGCTTTTTAAAATAAATTTACTGGAAAAGTTGGGTGTATTAATGTATGACTTCCTATCATAAGAAAAAGCGTCTTAGAGACCCCAACTAATGGAATTCATAGGCTTAACACAACATTATTACTATTTCATATAAATAGATATTAGTGGGAAGGGAAATAAGCTCATATACAATAATGTTTATGAAAATGTTAAGCTAAATACAAATTACAATATCAGCACAATTCTATAATCAAAAAGATGGTCATTTCTTCATTAGGTAAAGGCAATAACAATTAAGTGAATAGGTTTAGTCAATCATACATGATAATCTTAGGGTGTAGAGATAGACAATCACAAATGTTAATGTTATCGTCTAGCTAAAGACGATCTAGCTTGGAAGCATTAATACATGTATGGATAAAAATCAAACATTATATAATAGTCTCGTAATTCTGATGAAAATAATCAGACGTGATAGATTCTCTCGACACAGAGATGGAGTCAATCAAAAATGATAATAAATCTTCTATAGGTAAGTTTTAAAAATACATGTTAATTTGGGCGTGTAGATAAAGACAAATGCATGAGAAATCTTATAAAGTCACTCACACATGACAACTTATTCATATGAATAAAAGTTTTCTGGAAATTCTATCTTAACTTTAAAATATAGGTACTCACACATGAAAGTTCTTACTTATTAATAAAAATACTTACACATTGTAATATTCACTTATAAATAAAGCTATTAATATATGACAAGCTTAGCTTATAAATAAAACCATTCACACATTATCCTCCTTGCTTATAAATTAAAGTGCTCACGTATTTAAATCTGATAATAAATTGATGTACTCACACATGACACGTAAGGTGACTGGGTTGCTGGTACCCTTTCCCTCCGTGTTGGCCGCCAGACAAGTATATTCGCCTGCCGTCTGACGGGTCACCCCTTGGAGGACCAAACTTTGGTCACTCAAGATGACACCCCCTGTCACGTTGTGGTGCATCTCGTGTCCCTGAACAAAAATTAGGTAGTTGTATAATCCAAGGCCTTTGACAGGGAAATTTTTTCAGATTAATGCAAGCGAAATATGTATTATTTAGAAATATATTGAAAGGTTACGTCTTTAAGCACGGAAAAGTGATTAATAATTATAAATATAATGTATTATTGAGTATGAAATGAGCTATTGCCTAATGGCTTGGAAATGTATAGTAAGACAGTGTATAAACACTGTACAATAATGTAAAGTAAGTGACAGCGAAGGAAGTGAACCTGACAGCATAGCTAGTCTGGGCCTAGATAAGTACAAATACATTTAATTCTTCATTTCTTCTTACACTTTTATCACCTCCTACATCTTCACTCTTACACATTTACATATTGTTTTAATATTGTTAAATAATCCTTTATTATATAAAGAGACATATGGAACACATAAAAAAAAAGTCTTCAAACATGTAATTCCAGTGAATTTATTTGTGCTTTAATTGTGTACTGCGTTATATGTGTCTTTTTATATGAAAAATAAATATTTTTGAAAATTAAAACAACGTGGAGATGTGAAAAAGAGCATGTGTTGAATGTTTAAGAAGAATTGAAGAAAGAAGTGTGTTTGTTCCTTCTTATTGACCATTGGATTAATTAGTTTTCCATACAGATTGTTAGCAACGGTAGAATAATATTCAAATCCAAGCATTGTATTAGGAGATATTCAAACTTTAAATCTTATTATTATAGTAACTATAAGAACATGATTCTTACAATATTTATTTTGCATTTTTCGAATGGAGAGAGTAAGGTCTACTGTTCTTTAGCTACTAGTTTAAATTTATAATAATTATCATCATCAGACCTGTAAATATCAATTTTCTCAAGTATGAATGCCTTTTAAAACACTGACTAAAGTTTATTTTTATTCTAAGTTATTCAGAGTTTACTTGCTTCCTATCAAATCACTAGGATCATCTGTTGAACTTACGTTATGAAACCAAGCCAGCCTGTAAGCCTTGGGGTTGGCACGGATGTTACACTCAAAGTACACATCGTCGCCTTCCTTAATGTCATCTGGGTTAAGACTGGAGCCCATCTTCAAGTTCACCACAGGCATATCTGGAACAAGGAGGTTTTCATTTCTCTCTTTTTATCTCTAGGGAAGTCTGGTCTAACATTTTTTTTAACAACTTCAATCTTATATAAAAAGTGTCTAGATCAAATACATTAGTAGATAAAACATTCCTCGTTGTAGAAACAATTTTTATTGAGATTTTTACGAAAAAAATAAATATTTTGTGGACTATGTATTGCTAAGATTCTGGACCACCAGCAGATATCCCCAATAAAAGGATATGATTTATAATTTAGAGCAGTATTTCTAAGCCTGCGGTACGCTTACCAGTAAGGGTACGTGAAGTATTTCAGGAGATATAATAGCATCGCGTCTTACTACTCGTTCGGGCTATACGCTTGAGTACTAATTACGCTAATGGGTTAGGAATTGGGAAGGTTGAATATAGATGAGGTGTACTCTCAGTTTAATAGAGGAAGATTGGAAAACCATTTAGGAAGAACCACCTCCAGTTCAAACAAGCGAGATTCGAACCTCAACTTCCCCGTCTTCGGCAGTCTAGATTTACAGGAAACTAGCACGTTAGCTAACAAAGCCACCTAGAGAAAGGGTTACAGGGGGTATAGTTAGTACCAATGAATTTTATTAGCTATGATATTCTTATAAAGACAGCAAGCTTGATTTAAAAACATATGGACAAAGATTTGATATTCTTATGGACCTTTTTTAAAACCTTTCTTTTTTTCTGTTAGAACTTTGTCTTTATTAAAAAAAATTATGAATGTTTATATATCACAAGCTAGGAGTTCTTTTTATATAAAAGCTCGGACAGGTACTTTGGTTAGTGCATGACCTTGAAAGAGCTACTCGAAATTCTAAATCTAAGGAAAACACTGACCTAAAAGAAATGCATAGGAATTCCACGTGAAAAACTATTTAGGAAACTCTCCTTCATGTAATCCAGCAAAATCCCCAACATCCCAAAAAATCAGAATACCAGACTTTACTAGCATAATGCTTAGTCCATGTTCCTACAAATGTGGATTATTGTTGAATTTAACATACAGTTAGCATCGTGTCTGACAACTTATCTAAGACACCAGGTTTAATTCTTGAGCAGGACTATTAATTAATTGTTTTGTGATATAATTGATGGAATTTGTCAAAAATCGCGGTTGAATTTAAATGAGTTTGTAAAAATGGATTCATGGACTTTAAATCACGGAGATAAATCAAGTATGCTAGAAAAAATAGTACTTGAGATAATATTTGATCCTAAAAGGGAGGAGGATATTTGAGAATAGAGAATGTTACATATTGATGAGATACATATAGCTGTTGTTAAAGTAAACAAATCTTATATGCTACGGTGGTAAAGATATTCAGCGCGAATGGAAGACCCTATATCTACGTTAAATATATTGAATGGTATACATTATACAATGATAATAGAACAGTGCAAAATCCTAAACGTGGAAGCAGATGGGAGGATGGCATTAGAATGGACCTGAAATAAATATTGTGTAAGGAGCTGGACTGGATAGGACTAGCTCAAGAAAAGGATAAGTGGTGGCGTACTTTTGTAAGTGCGGCAATGAACTTTCTAGTGATTAATGCCATATAGTACGTAAGTACATATTTATTTTGTGTTAAAACAGTAAATAATCCTAACCGGTGACCCAGAAGTGGAGGCGATAGATTCATAATTCACGAGATTGTTTTTTGAGAAGGAGGCTGAAGTTTTTAATCATTGATAAAAGCATGGTTTCAAACATAGTATTTATCTTATTTATCAAAATGGCTTGCACTAGTTGGCACAGGGATAAAATCATCTGTCCTGCTTTAGATATTATGAGTGTGGTGGTAAGCTTAGGGATTAAATCCCGACTGAGTTTGAGTTTTTTCAAGTTATTACAGTCTTAACTTCCACGTGAATTTGGCTACCAGACCCCATTGTCTTGTTATTAACTATTCCGTTAATGTAAGTAAATATGCAAATAGCTCAAATTGGCAGAACGAAGAAAGGGTCAGAGACATATATATTTATTTGAAACCCACAGAATTGGGCACATAAGCCCAAACATTGGTATCGTATTTTCAACTTTGCTGATGATTTAAATCCAGGGTTTGAATCTCATCATGGTGAAGTAAGCTGGCTTTTCCAACTTGTTTCCCATTCCACCCAAGCAAAAAAAAAAGTGTGTAATTGTTTAATTTATACTCTATTATACAAAATATATCCTTTTAAAGCCTATTGAATGATTGATATTTCCCGTTTGATACCAAGATAAATATATACCAATGATTTTATCATTCAATTGGCTCCTATGAGAAATCAACTAGCAGCATTCTTATTGACATTTATTTTGATAAATTACCTTCTATATATTGGACATAAGATTATCTAGAAAGTAAAGTAAGTTAGTATGAAAAACATCTCGTTACTATCGGAATATTGTCATGAACAGAGTCATCTTATCTTCTACGTAGAACGATACTATTGTAGAGAAGTCATAGTGTTTGTTGATTTTTTTTAGGATAACAATAGAACTCACAATAAGGGTAAGTTAAAGAGAACATCCGCTCGGGAAATCAAGGAGAAAAATACGGTTGGAGGACACGGAGAGTGAAACGAATGAGCTAAGTGCAACAACCAATCATGTCTCAGTCAGAAATTTTGTATAGTTACGTTAAAACAAAAGCATTTCTTAAAACGTATCACAAGCCGTCTGAATTATCCATTTATTCAAACTAATGATTTGAGATTGAGCACGGTAGGTTTGGAAAAAAATGAATCAGCATGTTTGTAGGGACAAAAAAATAACCTCCCCAAACCTAGCTCGAATTCAAAACCTTACTTACCCAACACTTGAAATAAGATGTAATACAAGAGCTACACTTTACATCCAGCGATGGGAGTAAAACATAACAGTATCCTGTTTATTAATATTTATATTATGTTATCACTCGCTTCGTCAACAGCATAGACTAAGGCCTCACTTTCGCAATAGATTGGACTACCGATTATGAGGAGATTGGGGTTAGAGTCCAAGTTGGGGTACTAAAACTATTTTTTTAAATGTTTCCACACTCTCTTTCCACCTAAATATGGGTACATTTCCTCTAGATGCAATGTTCTTCAGCCCTAACAAACTATTGTAATTAGTACATAATGTGTATAACCCAAAAGTATACGAAGCTTAGAAAATAATCATTAATTTGTGATCTATTTTGAGACTTTGTTTCACAAATAAATTTTAATTAAAGGTTTATACTGTATATTTTAACCTAAAATAAACCCGCCTTAGTGACGTAGTTGGTTAACGCGTTAATTTCATGTTGAGCTAGATTGCTGAGGTTGGGGAGATCAAGGATCGAATCCAGGTTGGGTTAATTGGGGGGAGGGGTGTTCCTAAATTGTTTTACACTATCCCTCCAATCAAATGCGGGTTAACCTCATCTAAACTCAATCTTACAAATTCCTTATTCATTAGCGTAATTAGTACTTAATCGTATAACCCAAACGAGTAGTAACGAGTAGTATATCATAAACTAGCTTAAAATATCTTACTATCGGTTTTTAATGTAACCTTTAGGTCAGGGATCGAGTCACAGCTAAGCGTACAAACTGTGTCAATCCCTAACTGGATTACTACTCCCCTTACACTAAAATGTGGGTTGATATTTTAAAATTTATATATCCTTTGCAAATACGCGAAAAGACTGTATGGGAAGCAATACATGGCCAAAAAATAATATATAACCACAGAATAAATGAAAATGACATCTATACAAGAAAGTAAATTTAGAGGTTGTTTTATATAACAACATCAAGGTTTCATTTAAATTTCTTCATGTATAGCTAAAACTTCGACACATAAATTGAATGAACACATGAGATGAACAAAAATATAATTAGTATTTAAAAACGTACTTCAACTTAAAAAAATCTTCTTTAAAAAAATATTTGTCACTTCTTTTTTATTTTTCAAAGTTTAAACTTAATACATTTTACATTTGAAGCTAAAAAAACAAACTAAACCACTTAAACATATAAGCAGTGAAACGTGGTATTCAAACCGGCCTACAAATCGCACGAAACATGAATGAAGTACGTCCGTCCGTTGAATGTGTAGTAATTGCATGAAACGTGCATGGAATCCTAAAAATAACAAACAAAAAAACATTCATACAAAGGGCAAATGAGTTTTTGACGACAGATTACGAACATAACTATGAAAGGTTTTCTTTTGCTTTGCATGTTCTTTTCGAGACTTTTCTCTCTCGTTCTAATTTACCCTCGTTTTATTTTTGTACTAGCTTTCCCCCTCACCGTTCCCCAGCCTATAGTTAAATGTAATGTAAACACGACATTAAATCACCAACTTTGGCTGGAAAAAATTTGGCTCTTAAAAAAAAGTACAGGTCTGTTGCTTCCTTTAGGATGTAAAGTGATAGTAAATATAGTTTAGTGTATAGTAAAAGCTTAAGTTCGCAAGGGACTTCCAGTAAAAATGTCGCCTTCTTGAAGATTCTTTAAATAAATAACATACACATACACAGATACAAATACTTTTCTTTGTTAATTTTTGACCTTTCAAACGGTCATTGAAAATAAGAATATTCTTAAATAGTCCGGGTTTATTTAACAGCAATAATCTTCATAAAGAGAGAGTAAGAATGCATTTAAGAATCTAAGAATGTAAATTGCATTATTTATTTAGTTGTGTTTAACTATCTGTTTGAGCTATAAATTAGAATAAAAATTCCTTCATTTTGGTTTAGGAAGATTAGAAATTCATTTAGGAATAAAACAACTTTCAAGATACCCGGCTGGGATTCTAGCCCTGGCCTAGCCTTCATCGGAAAGACAGTCCTGACGCGATATAGGTTTATTCCACGGGAATGTTTTTCTTATATATGTTTAGTTGGCCTTTTCTAGATAAGCTGATTAGGTCATCACATCACTTAGAAAATAATTTAACCAAAGACCCGCTTCAGTGGCTGCATGGTTTAAGAAATCACATTCATAGTCGAATGAAATGCCAGTTTATGGGGATATTAGAGTGAGAATAATGGTTTATGAACCCAGAATTTATTTTCTAATATGGTAATTCACAGTCTATTTCCAGGAAAATGTTGTTACATTTGTGTTGTATTCAACTTTTCTTGTCCCTAACGCATTAAAATATCTAATATACATTTGTTAAACTTGAATGGGCGTCCATGCTAAAAAGGAATAAACTACACAACACAAACTTTCTTCGTCCTTAATCTTAAACTAGAGACATTTAATAAAATATCGTAATATTCGTGGGAAAAATAAACATTGTTGCAAAAATACTTCATCAAAAAGCAAACATTAAAAATGATCTACAATGTCACAGGTACATTTAGGAAAGAGAGAAATCTCTGTCCACAAAAAAGATTACCAATATATTTCATATTACAAAGTACTCCATCGTAAATATTTTGTTTGCTTATGGTCCAGAAGATATTGTTTTTTATAAAAATGTATTCCAAATTAAAATGATTTAATTTTTAATAGTACTCCACCTTTACAATGTTATGTTATTTTTTATCTAAAATATTTGCGAAGAAAATGTGATAAATATTATAAAATAATTCTACTTCTTTAAAATGCCCTTAAAATAATTTTACGGAAAAACAAGATTTTTATTTTGTTGGTAGTGTTAAACTTTGCCTGGATACTAAATTTAACAAAAATCATTTCAATGGATTTCGAGAAAACTGAATTTATCTCTTCTTGCCCTTCAGTAAACTTAACTTAAATTTAAGGTTAGATATCTAATACCAAAAACATCTTGGGCGATGGGAGGGTGTTAGGGGGGAAGTTATGAAAGCCTTGGATACCAAGTTTTACTCTGTTTGGTAAAAGTTTCACCAATAGCCAAGATAAAGATAGATGGCATTAAAAAAAACTATTTTTTAGTTTCAGTGAATCATGAAACGTCGATGTTTATAAAAATCTCGAGTTCTATTGCTTAGACGATCACAATAATTCCCTCTTTAAAGGGTTGAGAAAATTTAAAAACTCAGCTAATAAAAGCAAGTACTCCTTACACGATGCCCTTAGCCACATACCAACTAGTAGCCTAGTTTAAGGAAGAAATTTGTCTGAAATTTACAAGAGCTAGTAAATGTGGGGCCCGTGGGTTTAATGCAGTCTGATTCATGGTTTTGTGTGACCCACAGTTATTTTGATAACATCATGCAATGGGATCCAGTTCATATTTTTGTAAACGTTGTAGGAATAAGATATTTTAGATGATTACATTTTAAAATTGTTAAATTCTTCATCATCATCATTATCATCATTCGACATTTCCACCTCTGTGGGTCATCTGACACATCCTCATCCATTCTTGTTGATCTTTCCAAACTACTCCCTCAGCCACGCGTCTCCATTCCACTACTTTAGCTTCCATGTCCTTCTGCGTTTGGTCCATCCATCTTGTCCGTGGTGTTCTAATAGGTCTTCTACCCCCTTAATTGTTCTGTAAGGCTTTCTTAGGCATTATAACCCTTCTCCATTCTCATCACATGACCTAACTACAGCAAAACTTTTCTCTTCAGAGTATCTTCTAATTATATAACTTTTAGGCCATTACTAATTATTTCATTCCTTATCCTGCTTATTCTTGTTACATTCTCGATGCCTCTTAGGATCCTCATCTCTATTTGGTGAAATCGATCAATTTAGTATGGTTGGTGTGCTAAATTCTACTCAATGCTCAACAAGGATTGATTTATAAAAATGATTAGATTCTCGCACTACATATGTAAACTATTTTGCTATAACACAATTGTGTTTCCACTCGTGGAAAGGAACAAACACGCAAGTGATCACATTTATCGAGATTCACTTGTCATCTATTTGGAACGTGACTTCAACAAGAGATCTAAAATAAATATTTTTTGAAAAGGCAATTACTGTAATCATCACAAAAATCAACCCCGAGATCTTGATATATGTCGCCCTTGCTTAATCCCCTGAAATTGAAAATATTGTTTTTGCAATGCCATCCATCTGTATCTTGCCTAGAGGCAAAACCATTTTACCAATGGGTTTAAAACTTTGTATATAAGGTTTTAATTTGATCCCCCCATGGAATTTTTGGAATTGGACATAGCCCTAAGAATAAGGGTATCTTATTAAAGGGCAAAAAGATAAAAATCGATTTTTTTCAAAATCTAAACTATTATAATTGTCAAATACGGTTATAGCCATGACAAAATAATTAATTTTTAAATTGAAATATGTCATCTGGACAGGAGAATCGAGCCCGGGACCTCTAGTATAGTACGCAAATGTTCTAACTACCAAGCTATTAAGTTTTTGTTAGTAAATTAAATATTGTTTATCAGGTTCTGTCCTGGAGTGACTTTTTGATCGAATTTTATAAGTTAGTCGATGCAATCTCTCTTTAATCTGTTTATAAAATTATTATTTCTATATTCTGATATTTTTAAGTCTTTCCCCCCATAATTAATCATTTTTCAATGGTTTTTAATTAGATCATAATATCTCTTCCTTATGTTTATTACTGACATTTAAAAATAAATGAACTTAGAACTCCAAAAGAAACGTGAAAACATAATGCTCAATATCAAAATTTTTATGAATGCACTATTGTAATATTTGTTAATTAAATAGGGAGAGTCTAGAACAGAACAAACATACAAGAATAATACATTATTCATGTCTTCAGGTAGAGTATATTGTGAACCTTTATCTCTACACCTAGAATCCTTGTATTTTATAACATATTATTCAGTATGTGCACCATGTTTCAGAGTAAATAATAGTATGAAATGTGTTTCAAATTTATGTTTTACGTGCATCCCGTCTTAATATTCTTTCAAGATATTATAATATTAAACTAATGTTAAAGGAACGAGGAAAGTAGGATTTCAGAGAAAATATATGCGCATATGCTAGGAAAAAGAGTGGGAAACTTTTGCAAAAATCAACCTTGAACAAAAAGAGGATTTAAATAGTCACAGTCTTAGGCATCCCTCTCGCAATAGACTGGGCCGTCAATGGCAAGGAGGTTAGGGCTAGAATCTCAGTCGTATGTACTGAGGATGGTTTTATCTAATGGGATTTATACTTTCCATCAACGAAAATTAAGGTACACTTCCTCTGAACTCAATATATTCCTTCCCTAATAAATAATGTTGATAGCTCATTTGTGTATAATCCAACCAAGTAGTTAATAATATATTGCGTTTTTGGAGTATATCATTTATAGCCCAGTTTGTGGAACGATAAGCCAGTACTAATATACAGTTTATCATGGAGCACCAGAATGTACCAATAGTACATCCATTCTATGAAGGCTCTTTCCATGTCCCGATGAGATGAGGTAATGGTAATAATAAGGATGAGAGTGTGGAACAAGTGGAAACACTTAAACCTAACTTAAGCCTAATCAACCAAACTATGGTAACTGTTTGGGTAATTCCCCTTTCAGGAGAATTACCTAAGGTACCAGCCGGGAATATAACCTAGGACCCTTTAACTCGTATCCAGGTTCACTGACCACTACACCATAAGGCCGGTTAACCGAATAATAAAACGCAATGACAAAAAAAAAACTATTCAAGCAGCAAGCCGTGATATATGGTTTAGGCCTTATCAGAGAAAAAAAAATTGAGAGCTAAGAGATACGTAAATATAATGTTATAAGTTTTAACTAATACGCTCCATATTAAGTTTATAACAGTCTATAGTTCTTCTTAATGGTAATTTTAATAGAGGTAGATATTTCTACACCAAGATATTGAAATCTCTAAAAATAATGACAGAAACCTGCCAAAAGAATGGCTTCAAAATTATTCAACTGTATCCAGGTTTGAGTGTCTACCCCAAACTCGGAAGTAATTCGAAGGTCATTAGAAAAACAGAAGCAGGAAGAAGACCCTTTTCACACAAAAAGTCACCGAAGAACGAAACTTGAGAGAGAACAAGAATAAAAAGAAGTTGAAAAATTTGTGGTTGGCCTAGAATGAGAAGAGCTATAGTTAAGTTTTCGAAAGAATGTATTTTACTTTATAGAATATATGATAGGTTTAGTATGGGAACAAATCTTCAGACTAACCTAGTCTAATTTGAAGGTCACTGTAAGGCTGGAATCTGAGTCCTAGGGGAAAATACAAAGTTGGTTTTAACTAAAAGATTTCCCAATGTCCTATGAAAATGCGAATACATTTAATCTCAAATGCTACTTTCCTCCTCTAACACCATTATAACAAAAATTCAAATTTCTTTGAAGGGTATCATGTCACTGTTCTGAGATAGTATTAAAATATCCATATATACAAATTGGGTAAAAATGGGGAATATGCAATTTAGATGTAATTGATCAACGTTTTGTCTGAGGAAAAGTGGGAGACCATTTCAGTTGAACGGACCTCAATAGAGCAGGTCAGGTTTAAATCCTGATATCAACTTAACCTTCAAACTAAATTATATAAAAGTGATGATGTCTTGGTCAACGTGTTAACTGGTTAGAGGGAAGAATTCTTATAAAATGTGAACTCCTTAATTTCAATAATATTTTTTAAAATAAATAAATATTATATTCATACCCAAATAAATTAGCATGATAGCTATATTTCAAGCTCATCTAGTCTGTTTTATATTTGACGAAAGGCTGAAGGTTCTAATTAAGGATGGGTGTTATAATGGTAGTTTATTCACAGTCCACATAAATGCGAAAACATATTCTCAACCCAACCCAATTATCTTGATTAAAATTCGCTCATTCTAGTACAGTCCGATGAGCACGAAATGATCTGTTAGTATCCTTTGAAGGATTAGAGAGATATACATGTCCATATCCATTCTTATTTTCTTTCTAAGATAAATATAATTAGTTTAGGAATAAGAAGACGATATAAAACTAAGCAGCTGTGGAACTACTAGCTTTCGGGGTGAAAAAAATTATATATACTAGGACAAATATTTCGTAGGACTCAACAAGGCGCAAACTTTTAAGACTCGCACTTTACCTAACCACGCAAAAGTAATCAGGTAAAGTGAGGGCATTGAAGTTGTGGTGGGGGAATTATAGAGGTAGGAAGAAGGTAAGGGGCGAGGGACGATGACGAAAGAATTGGACCTGAAGAGAAGCTGGTACCAGATGGTACAAGGGCAGCTTTGGCGTTATCAGCAGCTGTGTCTTTTCTCTCTCAAGAGAAAACAAGAGCTGTAAAGCGTTAAAAAAAACAAAAAAAGGAAGGAAGAAAGCTTTCTATCTCTCTGTCTTGAATAGAGGGTATGCAAAGAAATTCAGAAAAATACATGCCTCCTTCTTGGGAGTTTTCATCAAATTTGGTTTTAAAATTTTGGACAGCATTTATACATAATGCTTTTCCACCTTGTCTAACGCTTATGTACTAATTGAGATAATGGTTTTAAGGGTTAGGAGGGTTATATTATAAGGAAGTGTACCCAAAATTGTGTGGAGGGAAAGTGTAAAACCATTTCTGGAACACCACTCTCAGTAGACCAATCTGAGATTCGAACCTCGATATCCCCGTCATTAGACGTCTATCTTACTCTAATAGTTGTGCGTTAGACCACGCGGCCACCGAAACAGGTCATTTTGTTCTTATTTGATTCTTAACAATATACAATATCTAAAAAAATACATCTCTAACGTTGGTTTTACATTAAACCTTTTTGTGAAATTTCTATTTTTCTGGATATAATGTAAGATAAGAAGACCAGATAATCTATTTTTAGAATGTTTGTCCATAATTATATTTGTTGTGAGTAAACTGAAAAGTACTCTTCGTATCGAAATGGGACTTTTAATTGTTGTAATCCTCATTTTTATGGAAATAGGGTAGGCTACGTACCATTAAGCAATATCATCAATGAGATATTCAGTAATTAGGAAACCAGGCGTAAGCAGTAAACATACGTCTCAGCTGCGTGGCGTGGGTAAAATGCATGGTACATGATTCGACCAGAAGGGGAAGAAAATTTCGTGTTACTTTGGTAAATTTACAACTCACATACAGCACTGTTTTCTAGTCGGTTTTAATCTTTTTCTACTCTTTAAAATTTTCGGGTTGTTTTTAATGAGTGAGCGATTCGAAAATACACTGTCTTACTGTTTGGTTCAAAGTCGGAATTGCTGTTTTGTTTGGTGTAATAGGGTGCTCACAATAGAGTTCTTGTTTAAACTTATTTTTTTCCTTAAAATATCTATTTGGGGCTCATTGCAATAATGCCTCTATTTAAGACTGCATTTTCGTCTTAAATATAAATGCGTTTTCCCGTTTTTTTTATAGATTTGTGTTAAAAAATTATTTATTTAGTTTTATATCTTAAATTGTAAATATAAACTAATTATTTTAGTGTCCAATACAACAATAGCTCAACGTAAGAGAGCTTTTGTTAGTGGGCTTGCAATTGCACCTATTTTCAGACACTTTTTCAAATATTTTGTTAATTAACGTGTAAATTTTATTTGTTTAGTTTTGTTTATTAGATAGTAAATTTAAAAAAATTCTTTTGGGATTCAATTAAACAGTGCCTCCATACAAGACAGCCAAACTTGAGAATAAGAAAACACAAACCACACTATCTATTTTGGTTTCTTGTAACAATGCATTTAACATAAGCGATCACATTTTGCAAGGACTGAAAGTTGTAAACAGTTTATTTTGGTTCTTTTCTACAGATGTGGAGTCGTTGATATATAAAATATATACTCACCTTATGCATGCATGTGTTATCCCTAATTATCCATAAAAACTTTCAATACTTTGTTTCTTTTTATTAAAATAGAGATAGATTACACCATTCTACTATTAAAAGTATCAACAATGAACGTTATTAAGTTTGTAATGTTCATCTCTATTTTCAAAGCAGATTAATGAAGTTAGAGATATGCTTTTTAATATTTAACTGTTTACCACATAAATGGCACTTGAACCCAAGTTTAAGAGACGTCGTTTTGAGAGGATGGAAAGACCATATTTCATTGTTACCTTTACGGGTTTACTTTCCCTTGCCACGAGAAAATAGCTAGAGCAACCAAAAATTGTTGTGGTATGAAGATGGCTCACAATGAAATAAGTAGGCCAGTGTCCATCACAAACTCTTTTAGAATACAAAATGTATCATACTTACTGTATATGATACATACACAAATAAAAATATTACTCAATATTTATGAAAGGAATTAAGCTAAGTACAAAAGATAATTGGCTAAATAAACAAGAATGTTAAATGTATCTCATTGCGGATGGAAGCATATTAGAAATTATCCCACCCGCTCTCCTAAAATTAATTTGTGATCAAACCATAATTTATAATTTTTCAAATATTTTTTAAATATTGTTTTCATTTAAAATGCCAATTATTAATATGTCAATTTATAGATTTATAGTAATTATTTCAGTAATTTTATTAAATAAATTGTCATTAATAATAAAATTAGATATAGATGTATGATAAGGATTTCTTATAGTTATTATTTTTTCAAATGCATAATATCTTCAGATAACATGAGTTGAAAAAGAGATATTTATTTGTAAACACTTATTTTATCGATATTGAGGAATGAAATAAATGTTCTAATAGTTGAATCGTTCAAATATGGTTTTTAATAATAACAACCATAATAATATTGATAATAGTTTTATTATTAGTAGTCACATTTATTATATTTATTTTATAAGAATGAAAAATTTTAATTTTTCTCAAATATATATTTTATTTTTATTTGTCCAGGATTCGTGTTCAAAGATATTTGAAAACTCATTAATATTTATGAATAAACACATTATTTTTATTTTCTCATAGTTAACGTTCGGTTTTTAAACCTAATAATTTTATTATCAAATGAAATACAATAATAAATTTAGACTCATTACTTCTTACATTTCTCGGAATGTAAATATATCACTGTGAATTATAAAAATCTAATTTCATTACCGATAATTTTATTGGCCAGTTGATACTCTAAAGACGGGACCATAAATACGTTATACAGAAGAAATACAGATTTATTATTGTTTTCAATTATATGTATATATTGTGTTACTCATTGAATTTAAATATAGTTTATAACTTGTGCCTTTAGTTTAATAATCATTTAATTATTATATTTAAAATGGTAAAGTATCAATGCACAAATTTGAATACCGTATCTGGATTCAAACTAGAACTCAATTTATATGAATGTTATTATTAATATTATTATCATTATTATTATTATTAGCACCGCTTCTTACTACCCGTTCTGGTTATACGCACTTACGCTAATGTGTAATGGTAGGTTGATTGTGAGATGAAATGGAGGACCTACAGTTTAACGTGGAATCGGAACCACGGTGGAGGCCTGGTATATGAATGTTCATCAATATTAAAGTAATTGTTTTACAAATATAGCTTTAATTTTTATTAAAGAAAACTTTAAAGTGTTTTAGTGGGAATATATATTTTTTTGTAACAAACTTACTTTAAAATATTTGCATATTATATAAATAATGATTAAAATTATTATTATACATGGGTTTGTGGATTAAGATACACTTAAATATATCCCAGGAATATTTTTTTATCAATTCTGGTAGGAGCAACACATTTTATTTTTGTAATCATATAAGTATTTCAGTGGAAAACTATTTGTTTCTTTTAGCAGCTACAGTGAAGACGAGAAATTAATAATAGTTAATATTAAAATATATATATAATTTCTCAAACCAAGAACAGATTAGAAATTGCGTATTTTTTTAAAATGTACTATTAAACTAGAAGTACTATAAGGATGTGAAAACATCACTAAAAATAGAAACAAAAAAACATATATTTCTAACGTTGTGTCCAAAATTTAAAACGTTTAGTAAGTGTATAGTTCAAATGTTGTTTAATCATTTTATATTTCATAACACACTATGAAGTATTTAAATGATTTATCATAGATGGACAAAAATAAAGAATAGTTGCTGGAAACAATGGACCGGTGGTTGGAGATAGGGAAAAGATATGGCATGAAGATCAACGTTGAGAATTCAAAAGATATGGTTATCTTAAAAAATGAAGAACCACTGAAAATCAAAATTGAAAGTCAGGAGTTGGAAAACCAATAGAAGTTTAAGTAACTGGGAACTATTTTGACAGATTATGACTACTGCACTAATAAAATCAGGTCTAGGATCGCCATGGGCTAGGATGTTTTCAATAAAAATAATGTATTGTTTACCAGTTATTTGAATTTGGAACTGAGGAAGAAAGTGTGAAAATACTACACTAGGATCATCGTGCTGTATGGAGAAGGAACTTGGATTCTTAAAAAGATGGAAAAGAAATATTGAGGAGTTTTGAAATTTGATGCTTGATAAAACTTGAGAAGATCCAGTGGAGAGACAAGGTGACAAATGAAGAAGACCTAAGAAGAGTGGGTTAAAAGAGAACCTTTTTGTATGTGATTCTTCGGTACAAAGCAAATTGGATAGTGCACAACCTTTGAAAGAACTGTCTCTTGCATGATGTCAAGGTTGAAGGAAAAAGGAGCTTGGGGAGAAGGAGGATTCAAATATTTGATGACTTGAATAAAAAAAGGAAATGCTGGTATCCTAAGTCGGTGGCAGAGGACAGGGCTCTGTAGCGGTCTAAGTTAATTCGGCATGGAATTTTCGTAAGACAGAGCCCCAATTATTATTAATAATAATAATAAGAGACAATTAAAAGTAATAATGATAATATAACATTTCCATGGTCCAAGTTATTGTTTGATTAACCCTTAAAGCAAACCTATTGGCTCAGCTAAAGCAATTATATATACGTTTGGTGTGACCTCAATGGGCCCAAAGCTAGTTCTGCACACACTTTATAATTGTTATGCTCCCGTAGCGATCACAGTTGTTTATCTATAGCTATGTACACATTAAAAGCCTTCCGTGCGGGAGGGAGCATTTTACTATCGATCTGTACCCATTCCCCTTTCCTTTTTTGAAAAGCCGGTTTGAGACCAGAGGAAATTGCAGTCGCTTTCATTTGTCTTGTTTCGCGGTGATCTCTAATGGGAAGGGTGAGGGGGAAGTGGTGGGGGTTGTCAACATTTATTTTAATTCTAGAAGGAACAAACATTGGAAGCAAAACAAGGGTGTATAACAGACTAATAGCTAGTGTCAATTCGGGAGACTCTATCTGCAGAGAGGGGTTGAGAGAGACCAAAATACTTTATTCTCTAATAAACACTCGAATAAAAGGTCTTTGATTCAATGTTTGTTAGGGGCTAGTTTCAGAATGTACTAAAACATCAACTACATTGCACTAGACCACAAAACAATACAATTAAAATAACCTAGTTATATAAACATGACGTAAATATTTTACAGAATTACACTAACTTTAACAACATACTGGTAGATACTCTCTTTGGTGGCCACATGACCTAGAGCGTTTTTCTCGTAATAGACTAGACTGACAATGACCGGTAGATAGGGGTTTAAATCTCAGTTGGGATTATTGAGGGTGGCTTATTCTATATGATCATCATTTATTCTTCCACGCAAATGCAGCTAAACCTCCTCTAAACTATGCCCTCCTCTTCCTTAGTTCATTTGCATGATTTGTTTTCAACCTGCACAGATAGTAAGACCAACTAGATCAACTAAAAAGCAATCATTTGCCATTTGGAGAAACTTGTACTTCACTGTCAATTCTTATTGTATTTCTGATAAGCTTACGATCAAATGAATTTTAACCATCCAAATAAAATATTTTTCAGTATTCTATGACAAAGGGAATATCTATTATATTCACTACACCAAAGAAAAAAAGAAACAATCTATCAATGAAAAAGCTCAAAATTAGTTGTTTTTTTCACTGAGCTCAATTTTATATCAACCACGGCTGTCTTGGTATAACGGTCTCGCCTCAGGACCTCAGGTTCGTGGGTTACAGCCCAGCTGAGGCTAACGTATCTTTCTTGAATGACAAAAAACAAACAAAAAAAAAAGCTCAACTTTCTTTGGAGGAGAAGAAAAGGCGTTTGTCCCATGTCATTTGTGTAATTTAAAATATCCAATGAATTTATTTAAAAGTTCCTTTCTATCAAAATACATAAAGTATTTAGCGCTCACTCTTAGAATTCACGATGTTTCCCAGGGAAAGTGTCAGGAGTAACCGTCAGGAAGAGTATCCCACTGTAAAACATGTCCATCCTAACAAATATTGCAAGTCGTAGCTTGACATAGATTAAATCGTCGACTTTGCAGAATCCGGATAAGCTGTAGGAGAATACGAATAAGATATTATAAATTGATTTCATTCGTTTGTATAAGGTTGGACTAAACATAAGAAATATCTTCACCCCAAAGATAGCACCTTAATTAGGTGATTAATACAGTTCGAATGAGCTCTGATTTGGTAACCTGTAGCCCTTATCCTCCAAACAGTGGAAACGAGTACAATGAAACCATTTAACCATATATTAAAAATATATTAAAATGTTAAAATATGTATTTTTAAATTAAATATGGTTTAAATCCAACCCTACTAACACTGTTGTTAAATAAAAAACCATAAAACAGAAATTTATATGTTATCTAGTTAAATTTTAATCTTATATCTAACATTCTGGTTAGTTGACCATGTAATTGTATGGCCCCACGGATAACACCTAGCATTGGTAGCTAGCTCAACTCTATACAAAATTCGTATGATGGTGTGATTTTATGTATTCCAATTAAAAAACACACAATATAATGGAGGCTAACGAGACAATTACAAATAAACATAAAAACAATTAAATAAACTACTGATCCCTATCTCGCTATTGTCAAATGAAGAATGCAGAAAAATATCCTTTCAATATGTTTATATCTACCTGCTTGGGTGGCCACATGTTCTAAGGCATCACTCTTACAGTAGACTAGACCAGCGTTTCCCAAGAAGGTGTTCCGCGAAACCCTGGGGTTCCGTGGAGGGGTAAAAGGGGTTCAAAGTTCCTTCCAAGAATTATCTAAAAGGTTCTTGGTGACCTGGCAGTCAAGGAGTAAGGTGTCAGACTTCTGTGCTGGAGGCCGGGGTTCAAACCTCGGTCCCGGCACAGATTTATCTGATTACAAAACCCTTCCTTCACCTATGACAATACATCATGTGAGTGTGGGGAATGCCAGGCCTCCACCCTGGTTCGGATTCCACGTTAAACTGTAGGTCCTCCATTTCATCTCACAATCACCCTACCACTACACATTAGCGTAAGTGGGTATAACCCGAGCGGGTAGTAAGATGCGGTGCTAATAATAATAATAAATAAAACGTTCGTAGAAAACATTCATAACATAACCGCGCTGTCGCGCCACTGTAGGTATATATAGTATAAAACGGTGCGCGGCAGAGCGGGGTGGTGGGGGCACCGCGCCTGTCGAGACTGCGCATGCGCGGATGTTGCGGCCCCGCACCAGTAGAGTCAGTTAGTTACCGCGACAAGACTGCAAGTGTTTAAGACGTAAACTTTACTTACGTATTTGTTGTAAAGAGAAGAGATTGCAGTGATAGTTATTCCTATTCTTGTAATCTGGAATTTTTTATGTCCGCAGGTAGGTTTTTGATTATTCGTAGTAGAAATGTAACGAACTGACCACTTTTACTTTTGTGAAATGAATAGTAGTCTTTAAAAATTATAGGCTGCTACCATTATGTTCCTTTTATAGAGTTTTATTTTTCGTTCTAATTATTAATTTAATAAAAGTTATTCTTATTTCTAATTAAATATGTAAAATGAAATTATACTAAAATTTTGACCCACTTTTTTTTCTATTTGTTATTTCAGTTTATGATAATGGATAATTGACTCAAAACATGGCCTCGCAAGTGGCAAAAGTGTTGTATCATGTTCAGCAGCAGAATATACTGAAAATATTTCAGAAGCTATTGCTGGTTTTTCTGTGAGAAAGTTATATTTATTATTATCAAAGTCAATCTGTTAATACAGTCTGGCCAATAACTGGTTGGCTTACTCACCTTACACGCATTAATTTCTTAATGTTTGTTTATTAATGTTTATTTTATTTAATGTCTTGGTTGTTTATTATTAATGGATATTATTGTTGTTGTTAGTTATTATTAATATTTGTTAGTTTATTCCAAGGTACGGTAAATACGGAAGACTCTTGTCCTGGGCAGGACCGACAAAGTACACCAACCAACAAAAGGGCTGAACCTCAAGAGAGAACTGCTTCAAAAAAGAGGAAATATGACGAATCCTACTTGTCTTTCGGATTTATTCCTGTAGGAATTACTGACAATCTGGATGACCAATGCGTTATTTGCAACAAAATTCTGTTTAATAGCTCTTTGGAACCTGCAAAGCTTAAACGACACCTTGAAACCAACCACCCGCAACTGAAGAATAAAAGCTTAAGTTTTTTTGAAAGACACAAAAAAGTAAATAAAACTGGTGTGGCAGCTTTACACAGATAATGAAAAAGCAACAGAAGCTTCATTCCTGCTAAGTTACAGAATTGCTCGTGCTGGGAAACCACACACGATTGCAGAAAAATTAATATAACCATGTATGACAGAGATCGTCAGCTGTGTACTTGGAGAAGACGCAGCGAATAAAGTTGCAGCAGTCCAATGTTCCAACATCATCATATCTGATCGAGTCTATAAGATTTCAGACCATATTGAATATGAATTAATTTGTAGATTGAAAGACAGTGAGATGTTTGCAATACAACTTGACGAAAGTACAGATGTCGCCAGGTTAAAACAAACTTGGCTTCTGGATCGAATGTGTTGAACCAAAAAGTTACGAACGTTTTACTCTTTTAAATGGCTTTCTGGAATAAAATGAGTTGCAAATAACCTCAGATGTGGAAAAAAACATACATGAACATTTTATTAACCTTAAAAAAATCCTTGAAAGTGTATTTCCCGGAGAAGTTACAGGACATCGACTGGGTACAGAATTCATTCGAAAAACATACCAAGCCATCGATGCTAACTGTTTTAAGAGTATGAGAATTTGATCGAAATTAAGCATTAATCCCTTCTAAAACAAAAATTCGAATGAGAAGATTCTAATTTGAATTACTTTTGGATTGGACTTACAGATGATTATCCTGCAGTCGTTGAGAAGGCTATTATGGTTCTGATTCTGTTTGTGACGACTTAACGATGCGAGACTGATTTTTCAGCATACTCTTACACCAAAAACAAGTACAGAAACAGACTGGATGCAGCTCCAGTTTTTTTTGCAAAATAAATGTTTTATAATTATAATTTTTTATTTATAAATATTCTTTCTTTTCATGTCAAACATGAAAATATTCAAACTATACTACAAGGTACAATCACATTTGTTATTATCAAAATGGGGTTCCGACCAAAAAAAAGTATGATCAGTTAGGGTTCCGTGGCCAAAAAAAATGGGAACCTCTGGACTAGACTATCATTGATGGAGATATCAAGATCCGAATCTCGACTGGGTGTTATAAGGGTGAATTGAAAAAAAAAAATGTTTTCCACTTTATCTCCAGGAAAATGGGATTTCATTTAATATAGATAAAGCCTTACTCATCCCTTAAATCGCTATCCTAATTATTACATAAGCTTATTAACCAAATTTAAGAAAGATGAGGAGCCACATTTTTTTTTATTATTTCTGACGTAGTGTAGTAGTTAATAATTGTATGGTTTGTCGGTCCTGACAAGTGCCTAGTTAGGAAAGAATATGTGCTTCAAACACTAAGAACCCTAGCGATTGTATATTATTTAAACTAGCTCTGCTCGTTTTGGGCTCCGTTCCCCAATCCCTATTGAGTGTAAACTAAAGTAATACCAGCGTTGTTTTGAACGTTACTCTATTTTTACAATTTTAGGATTCTAGCTGTCCCATAATTGTGTCAGAAAATTTAAAAATATATGAAAAATGTGCAAAATTTACCTAAAATAAATAACTCTAGCTCTGGTGAAATCCGTTTTTTGATAGATCTTACCGTTTAGCCACAAGAGGCCTCCAAAGAAAGGTCAACACTGACTTTAAAGTCTCTACACCATTTTGCATTTATTTTTGGGGGTATTAATTAAAATTTGTAACTTTTTGGAAGGTTCCCATCAGCTACAGGCTAGAATTTATAAGTTTGCCAAATTTCAAGTTTCTAGCTCACATTAAATTGGGTAAATATTCATCTAAGTGAGTGAGTCGGCCATGTGGCTTTATAGTATAGTGATTTAAAAATCACTCCAGGAAACGGGAGTTGAACCCAATATTTTTGTCTTAGTATGTCAAGGCATAGGTCACGTGTTCGATTCCTGTCTTCAGGTGTCAATTTTTCTATATAAACGATATTATATTTATATACTGCTATAATATCCGTAATTTACAGCTTTTTTAGAATAGATACTCAATCCAAAATGATGGTTTTACTGGTACTTACAGTGGACGTTGAGGCGCCACTTGTCTTCTAAGGCACTCTCAGGGATAGAAGGATTCTCGGCGCGACATGTCAGGTATTTACCGTCGTCATCTATGACAGGCACAAACGTCAATATGCTCAGATTCTGTCCCCCATCTTCTGAAAACTGCAACCATAACAACACCCCCACACAATTAAACTAATAAAAAAAACTTCACGACTATATTGGCATTAACAATTTTTAAATAAAGTTTGTAATTATTTGTTTGAAAATGTTTGAAATGATCCAGTGCATACCATAAATAATAATAAATAATTCAAAAAGTTACAATATAAATATGAAAACGGAACTTTTACTTGTAAGCAATGATTGAATATATTTGTATGTATATGTGCTTAATATTACGTGAAGGTTTAAGAATATATTTTGCTAAAAAATAAAGAAGGAACATTTTTTAGAAATGTTTTATATCAATAAGAAATAAAACTAGCTTAGACAGTGACAACAAGCCTAAAACTACATACATTTGAATAAATATATCATATAAATTTACTAACTAGTTTGCAGGATGTAGCTATACATAATTAGTAGATTTTATATTCGTAAGCCTTCAGAATCAAACAAGGATCTAATGGTAAAGTAAATGGGAAGGAAGAGATAATTATTTTCTGATAAATAAGATAATTAGTTACAGTATCTTAACGTCCTGAGTAGTAAGAATGTACATCTTCTGGGACAGTAACAATAGACTAATTATCGAACAATGGAGGTCGTTAATAGACTAGTGGGAGGG